>JANAVB010003157.1:0-35172 GCA_029216955.1 Iris pallida
TATATATATATATATATATATATATAGATAATATATATATATATATATATATATATATATAATATATACATATACATATATACATAAATATATAAAAATAAAACAAAAGAAAACAAAAAAGAAAAAGGAAAAGTAAATAGAACAACAGGGGGGTTCGAACTCAGCCCAAAGGGTCGAGTTCTCGGGTTCGGTCGGGCTAGCCAGGGGGTCAGCCCGCTCTGGGTGTTAGGGGTAGGGTTTAGTTTAGTGTTAAATAGGTTTTAGGTTAACGAGTTTAAACCCGATAACACAGTTTCGTGTCCTGACAGTTAAGGACACGAAGTACAGTCGAGTCCAAGTGTCCGGGTCCTTTATGACACGCACGATACGAGTTCGTTGTGTCCAAACTCACCATTAGACTCGTCGGGACGCGACGAGTCACATATGTAAGGACGAGTCGTGTCGGGAAAGGGAAAAACAAAGTGACACGTACGTGTCCGAGTCGAGCGGGCTATTGGGGCGGCGACTGGGCGGAGGAGGCGTCGTGGCGGTGGCGCTTTGGTGGCGATCGACTCAGCTCGCCGTGGCGAACCGATGGGTAGTGGCTGAAGACGACGACGACTACTGTGGAGGCTGGACGGGGGGTTCGTCGGAGCTAGGGTTCAGGCGAGGCTAAATGGTGAGGGAAATGGCGGAGCTGGACGGAGATGGGTCGTGGTGGTGGTGGTGGGTCGGGGAGAGTGAGGGGTCATTTTATAGGGGTGAGAGGTCGGTCGAAGGGTCTTGGTCGCCGGAAATGGTGGGGGGCAGCTGGCCGGTCGTCGGCTGCTGGCCGATCGTCGGGGGTGGGTAGGAATAGGTTTTTCAGTTGGGTCCCTAGGATTTTAGGTATTTGCAAATAGGTCCCTAATATGTCTGAATACAATAATAATTTGCATCCCGCACTTAAAACAATTAGTTAATTATAAACTACCACTGAAACAATTTAAGTATTTACAAACTGCTATTAAAACATTTTAATTAATTACAAAACTATATTAAAATATTTTAATAAATTGCAAAATAGTATTTTAGTTATTAAAACTCATTTAAAAATTATTTAAAAATTCTAGAAAAATTCCTAAAAATTATAATAAATTATTTTAAAGCTAATCATGTCATTAGCAACCAATTAGCACTAATTTAATTAATTTTGAAAAAACAGGGGCTGACAAGTCTTTCCTCCTTAAAAACTTTCGTCCTCGAAATTCACAAGGATTGAAGACCCTACAATTTTCTAACATAACAAGAAATACAACAAATGACTAAGGCTATGATCGAAACTATCCTCTAGGGTATCAAGCGGGAACGGGTGGTTCCCTCGCAGCGGTTGGGTCGAACAGGTAAGGGTATCTCTCCCTTATGTCCGACTCCCTCTCCCAAGTAGATTCATCCGGAGAGTGACGGCTCCAAGCTACTCGTACTAAGGGTATAACCTTGTTCCTCAGCCTCTTCTCCCTCCTGTCTAATATCTCCACTGGCTGCTCAGAAACTGCAAGGCTCAGTCCGATCTCCAACTCTGAATAATCTAGCACATGGCTGGGGTCTGGAACATATCTCCTCAGCTGAGATACGTGAAAGACATCGTAAACTCCTGCTAGGTTGGGTGGAAGTGCAACCCTGTAAGCTACCTCTCCGATCCTGCCAAGTATCTCGAACGGCCCTATGTATCTGGGGCTCAGCTTCCCTCCTCGTCCGAACCGGATCGTCCCTCTAGTAGGTGATATCTTCGCTAGCACCATATCACCGTCTGCGAACTCCATCGGTCTACGACTAGCATCGGCCCAGTATTTCTGCCTGTCCTGAGCTACTCTGAGCCTGTCTCTGATCATCCCGACCTTCTCTACTGCATCTGTGATCATCTCTGGCCCAAGCATAACTCTATCCCCAACATCATCCCAAAAGAGCGGTGTACGGCATCGTCGTCCATATAGTACCTCGAAAGGAGACATACCGATGCTGGCTTGGTAGCTGTTGTTGTATAAAAACTCTACCAAAGATGGCTCTCCCATGATCCGCCAAAGTCCAGTACGCAGGTCCTCAGCATATCCTCCAGCGTCTGTATCGTCCTCTCGGACTGCCCATCTGTCTGCGGGTGGTACGACGTACTGAATTTGAGCCGACTGCCCAACTCCTCCTGCAAGCTCCTCCAGTAGTGGGACGTGAATCTGCTGTCTCTGTCCGATACGATGCTCACTGGTACTCCGTACAAGCGCACTATCTGCTGCATGTATAGCTCCGCCAACTTCTCGGTGGAAAGCCCCACCTTGAAGGGTATGAAGTGCGCACACTTCGTCAGCCTGTCCACGATGACCCAAATGGCATCCTTCCCTCCTTGGGAACGAGGAAGCCCTGAGACGAAATCCATCGTAATGTGTTCCTATTTCTACTCGGGAATGGGTAACAGCTGTAAAAGATCAGCTGGCCTCTGGCGCTCTGCCTTGACCTGCTGGTAAACTAGGCATCTCGAAATAAAACGTGATACATCTTTCTTCATCCCGTGCCACCAAAGATGTTCCCGCAAGTCACGGTACATCTTGTTAGCACCAGGGTTAATAGAATATCTCGATCGGTGCGCCTCCTGCAAGACTGCCTCTATCAGCTCTCCCTTCGGAACGCACAATCGGCTGCCATGCCTCAATGATCCATCCTCTGCTATAGTGAAGTCATCCAGCAATCCAGCTAAAGCCTGAGCCCGAAGTCTACGAAGGCTCTCATCTGTAGACTGTGCCTTCCTGATCTGCTCTATCAAACCTGACTGAATGTCAAGCGCCATCATCTGTATCACTGATTCTGGCCGAACTATCTCGATACCGAGCTTCTCCAGATCTTTCGCAAATGCCGATCTATCATCAGATACCATGCCATCGGATGCCTGCTCAGCACATCCGCCACCATATTTGCCTTTCCGGGATGATACTATAAATCGATGTCGAAGTCCTTCATCAACTCCAACCATCGTCTTTGCCTCATGTTCAGCTCTTTCTGCGTGAACACATACTTCAAGCTCTTGTGGTCAGTAAAGATTTCCACACGCTCTCCGTATAAGTAATGTTTCCATAACTTGAGTGCAAAGATCACCGCAGCTAACTCTAGGTCATGGGTAGGATAGTTCCGCTCATGAGTTCGCAATTGCCTAGATGCATAAGCAATCACTTTCCCATGCTGTTGTAGGACACATCTTAGCCCCTTTCCCGAAGCATCGATGTATATGGTGAAACCTCCAGATCCTGAATGTAATGTCAGAACTGGAGCGGTCGTCAGCCTCCTCTTCAGCTCCTCAAATGCTGCCTGGCAGTCCTCTGACCAGATGTACTCTGCGTCCTTTTACGTCAGCTTCGTCATGGGTTCAACTATCCTAGCAAAGTCCTGGACGAACTTCCTATAATAGCCGGCTAAACCCAGAAAGCTCCTGATCTCTGAAACTGACGTCGGAGCCTTCCATGTCTCAACTGCAGCAATCTTCCTGGGATCCACCGAGATTCCCTCTCTAGTAATTACATGGCCGAGAAACGCCAATCGTGTAGTGCCCCGTCCCGCTCAGTCAATCGGAGGAATCGAAACGCCGACGGCGTTCAGCCTTAGCCTTGCAACGGCTGCTGGAAGACATCGCTGGGTCGAGGCAACCGCTCGCTCAGGTGGGGTAGTTTCGGTGAACTTGCCTCATCTTAGCCTTCACATAATAAATCGCATGTTTTCAACTTGCACAAGTAGGCTTAATAATAAAAGAGATAAATCAACACAGCTAAAGGGAGAAATCCCGACGGGTCGAATTGAGATAGAATATGGAAAGGTCCAACGGTCGGCTTAGAGTTGGTGCACGGCGTACTTTGAAAATGACACTCGATCCTTCGTCCCGTGGCTTGGGAGAAGGAAAGTTGGTTAAGTAGGCGAAGTTATGAACGCAGCCTAAGTCATAGGCGTCGCCCGCGTAAATGCTCGAAAAAGCATGCACGCTTCCATGATGCAAGGCTTGGCATAGCCTTTGCTCGTTCCTTGAGTTAAGTTGTAGGCTTGGTAAAGTTAGGCAAAGTTATGCCGGTCGACCTAAATCATTCCAAGCACGGTCCTACGAGTTCTACGGCTGAGTATAGCCACGAAGTCCTACGGTTTCAAAGCTAGTCGTATGGAGTATGAGTTGGGCGATAGCGTCGCGTAGAAGCACGATGGGCCTAAAGCACGATGCACGGACTTAGTGTTTAAGGCATGAACCACAGTTGATCTAATAAGTTTTAAAGAAAGGACTATCGAATAGGCATTGAGTTGAATGAAAGGATATGGTAACATGGAAAGAATGCTAGCGACCGTGGGTCGTCGAGGGGTCCTTGAGGGGTCTCAAGGAGAGAAGACTTGAACTTGGTTTTGGAAAGAGATGATAACACTGAGAGTACAATGACTGTGTGAGACGTCAGTTTGAGTGAAGGGTCTTGCATGGTCATTGGACAACTTGTCGACAAGGTAGAGTTTCTCCGTAACGGCAATCCAGGGCCATGGGACCATTTCGGCCAAAAGAAAACACGGTGATAGCTGTGCTGACTCGATAGCACCGGGTTAGTCGAGGACTTCTGTCACGCCCCAGAACCAGAATACTGGAGAGCGGGGGCAGACATAGCCAGCTACGCATAACGGAATGGAATTCACACCGCTATACGGTCACGGCTGTCTAGATATATGAGGGTTTCACTACAATCCATCAGTCTCTTAAGGTCATAAAATAGCCTATTGTCTCAATCTCAACCAACTAATAATAATCACAAGATATCAGATCTCCAAATATACAATTGTAAGGCGTCCCAAACATTACATATCCAGATGATCATGAAGCTAGTCGTTACAAAATATGAGGACTAGCAAGAGTTCAGTCATACATGATCAACCCCCGGGGCTTGTCAATCATGTTACAGCCCGTAGGCAGACAGTAAGTAAGTACAATCGAGCTAACACTTGTTCGTCGGCTAAACGCCTCAAAAGAATAATTTACAATATTACAGTGGGAGAACAAAAGAAACCCACTCGATGCCCTGGTTACGTCTGGTGGTCACCATCGGGCTGGAAGACAGGTAGATCCTTTGCTGCTGCTCCGATATCTGGCCATACAAAACCAGCTGGGTCAGACCCCAAAAAGAGCAAGTGCCACAGAGGAGGCCACAAAATGAGAACAAAAGCCAGCAAATTAGCACAATAATATAATTACATAACAAGAGACAGTAATTTAAGAAAAAGTATGTTGGGTAATTATAAAAGACAATCTTGCATAGAATCACTAAAAGACAGGACATGTGAAAAAGCATGACAGGATGATATACGATGAGATAACCATGGGACTATTCAGATAGCTAGGTTACAACCCGTAAACCAAACAAGGACCGGGGTTGTAACCCTTCATCTGAACGGAACTTGGTTTCTCTCACCATTTATCGGCAAGATAAATATAAGAAATCAGGTCAAGTAACAATCTGGAGTGACAATCATTATAGTGACAATCTGGAGTGACAATCCTTCAATCATTTTGGTACAATCTTACAATCAATCAATTCTAGACAATACTATACTGGACCAGACTCCATCCAAGCAATCACGGCCAATCATTGCCTACGGCTTTCTACATTAACTAACTAGGGTTATCACAATCCTAGTTACTAGCAAGATGCAATGAGATGCTCCAAGTAGTCACAGGTCCTGCAGCTATCCAGGTTATCCAGGCAATCATTATAGTGACAATCTAGAGAGTACAATGCATTATAGTGACAATAGAGTTCAATCATTTAAGTGACAATGGAGGGTGCCCCACATAACAGTGGACTGAAAATGTGTCCTACTCGTCGGCAGGCTACAAGTCCATTCATTTGCTGCCGGGATAACGGGATCGCCTGTAACTGGGGAACATCTCTTCATGACTAGTAAATTATACTAATTATTAACCTTAGTCCAATTCAGTAGGTACTCCTGACCGTGGTACTCAGGAGTCCCCTCCTAGACATGATGCAAGACAAGACAGGTTCATTTGTACAAGCACAATCGCCCACGGTGTCAAGATTAATTATACATGTCATGTCATATCAGGTAGCCGTCGCAACAGCTATTCAAGATATATCAGGTCAGGTTATCATATCAAGTGTACTAGTCAGGAGTGCGCCACGACGGGCCACTTATCAGGTCATGTTCAATTATCAATTCCAAACATATCCAGTGAGTTCGTGATGATCAAGTTCAGGACAAAAGGCGTAAGGATATAAAATGGACGTAAAATATCTAATAAAATATCAATATACAGGGGGCTATAGAAGAGCCAAGCTTAAAGAATTAAGACCAAACTCCAAGAGCCAATGGGTTAAGCAAGGGGTCAGGGGGCAGCATACACAAAAGTCACGCACGCATGAGAGCAGCGTAGGTGAAAAGTCACGCACGCTCAAGGGAGCAGCGTACATGAAAAGTCTCGCACGCTCAAGGGGAGCAGCGTACATGAAAAGTCTCGCACGCTCAAGGGAAGCAGCGTACATGAAAAGTCACGCACGCTCAAGGGGAGCAGCGTACATGAAAAGTCACGTACGCTCCAGGGAAGCAGCGTACATGAAAAGTCACGCACGCTCAAGGGAGCAGCGTACATGAAAAGTCACGCACGCTCAAGGGAGCAGCGTACATGAAAAGTCACGCACGCTCAAGGGGAGCAGCGTACATGAAAAGTCACGCACGCTCCAGGGAAGCAGCGTACATGAAAAGTCACGCACGCTCAAGGGAGCAGCGTACATGAAAAGTCACGCACGCTCAAGGGGAGCAGCGTACATGAAAAGTCACGCACGCTCAAGAGAGCAGCGTACATGAAAAGTCACGCACGCTCAAGGGGAGCAGCGTACATGAAAAGTCACGCACGCTCCAGGGAAGCAGCGTACATGAAAAGTCACGCACACTCAAGGGAGCAGCGTACATGAAAAGTCACGCACGCTCAAGTCTGCGTACGCACAAAAGCACGCACGCAGGAGACACGCCTCCAACAGGAAGCGTATCCAAGGCTCAATGGCGTAAGCTAAGAAGCTCAGCACACTGCTCATTGTCTTCTCCAAACAGCAAGAACACCATGGTTGATCTCAAGGCTACACAGCATCATAACTTGGCCATCCGAACCCCAAATCCGGATTTCCAAAGTCCTAACTCGGGTGAAATCGAAATCTCTTCCATATAGAAACATCAAAACCCACAAAATCCAACTTAAATAGATCAAACCATGCAAAATCCGAAAATAGCTAAAACCTAGATCTAGAATAATGGAGACACCAAATCATAAATAGCCAAGAACTAAGGTTGATCACCATGTCCTAATCTAGCTAATGGACCAAGAAAATAGGGTTCTCATGTAGTGGCAAGATGCACTTGCCTAGGGTTGGGAGAGTTGTGTAGAGGAAGGAGAAGAAGAAGAAGAAAGAAATAAATGGTGGTTATGAGGAGAGAGAAAATGTTGGTAGAGTTTTAAAGAGGGTGGGATGTGGTGTGTTGAGGGTGGAGCATAGGCTATGGTGATCCAATCATAAAGAACCAAACCAAACCAACCCAAACCAATTAAAACCGAGCCAAGTCAAAACCTAAAATACGAGAAATACCAAAATTCCACAAGTCGAGAAAAATAAAAATACATGCCAAAATTCAGATACGAATATAAATACGAAATACGGGAAATACGGAAAAATGAGGGTGACAACTTCCAGGGGGCTAGCTACCTTGCGCTGGAAGGGTCCCGGCCAACCGTAAGCTATGTGTTCATTATAGCTTGTCATGCTAGTGACCTCATATAGATGAGTCGGCATGGGTGGCGATCCGCGTATATGCCTTTGGACTGAGTCGAGTCGAATGCGTGCTCGGTTAGAAGACAATGTTTGGGCCTAAGATTTGGCTGCAACGAAGAAAACGTGCTTCAGCACGAGATGTGGCGTCGAGTCCTATGTTGTCGGCATATAAGTTACATAGTTATGGTTTGAGTTGTCATGAGTTTAAGTCAGGAGATGCCGCAAGGCAAAGTTGGTCGAGTAACCCTTAGTTCACAAGTTGGATGGGTCAGTTGATGATTTAGTAGCAAAGGGCCACGAGGCGGCGATATAATCTAGTCTTATTGAGTTACGAGGCACGGCCTCAACATGAGTTTGTAGCACGGTCACACAGAAATGGAGCCTCATCGCGTAGTTGCGTCTCTGATTTTAAGCCGTAAGGCAAACACGACTCGATAGGTTAACATTGTTGGCACGAGAAGGGTCTTGAGGCAAGAAATGAGTTAATGTTGTCGTTGCAAGCATGAGATGGTTTAGAGACACAGAATAGGCCAATGCGTCGGTCCTAAAACTGATCATAAGGCAAGAGTAGAAAGACAATCATAAAGGAGACTAAGTTGCACAAAAGTAAATCAAACGTGTTGGGTTTGTATGGGTGGGCGAGGAGCTCATTCCACCAGTACAGTTGAGTACTGACACCCACATAGTTTTTATGTGCAGGCACAGGTAGAAGCTCGTGGCGCGGAGCTCGCTTGGATGCGTCGAGGCACGGAGTTCCTTGACGATTCGAAGCGCACGGCCGCATGGAGTAAAGACTTATACGGGACATCATGTATGGACGTCGTCTTCTGAAGCATCCGCTGGCTAAAGACTTGTAGCTGAGATATGAGAGAGCTGAGTGACTTATAATGTGAGATTGAGTGAGCTTAAGAGACTTGTAATCTCGACCTTGCGCCCCAAATGTAACCGTTGTTTCAATATCAATAAAGAGCTTCTTTGTATAACTTGTGTTTTGTTCTAAATTCTGCTGCTATTATTCAATGTCTCTGCTTGGAACTTCTGTGCGACGACCCCGTCGCAGTCGCTAAAATCGACCGTTATGGAACTTGCCTGGCACGAGCGCAATCTAAGCTCGTGCGGCATCACGCCTTAGCGAGGACGATCGCTCCTACGGGAGCGGGGCGTGACATAATGGTATCAGAGCACGGCTTTACGTCCTTGGACTTCATTTTAATTTTTTCAGTTTTCAAAGCTCGTCGTTGGAAAAAGAATGTGTACGCTCTCTCTCATTGTGCTTTGGGATGTTTCATACAATAAGTCTAATATTTGTAAAAGCTCGTACGAGTACTCGGTTGAACGGGATCGATAGGCGAAGGCCTTTGTGCCGAACCACGACGTACTTGAGTTGGAAAGAACCGATGCTAAGAGTTAGCAAACGCAAGGCGTGCTTGAATAACCTTATGCTGGCAATAGAGAACGAGTACGCGAGACCGAAGTATAGTTCGAACGGGATGGTTATGCACGCAGTCTTCTGGCTAAGTTGTGCCGCGTGTCGTGCACCTTGACTTTTTAGTGCAATCGAGTTGCGAGCGATATCAAGTACCGCTCGGTCGGGAACGAAGCTACACTTAGAGTGTATAGCGATAGGAATGGTGAAGGCACCACTCATGAGGCTCGGTTGACATGCATGTATATCAAGGACGCTTGAATGTGTGCACGATCCGACTCGAGTGGTGATGGCAGAATTCGCTATCACGAGGTTTGGTTGAAATGTATGTATTTTGGGGACGCCTAAGATATGTGCAAGATCCATACTAAGTGATACGTTGAATTCAAGTAAAATTTGAGGAACGAGGAAGTATCGAGGATTTTGAGATCGTAAGTTTTGATGAAAGGATTGAGGGTAGCACGAGCGTGGCTCGAATTTGAGTAAGGCTTAGGAGAATTGTGTGCGAGAGTTCTTGAATGTTGAGTAAAGTGATAAGTCGATAAATGTACTCAGTTAGTTTCGAGGACGAAACTTTTTCAGAGTGGTGTATGATGTAGTGCCCCGTCCCGCTCAGTCAATCGGAGGAATCGAAACATCGACGGCGTTCGGTCTTAGCCTTGCAACGGCTGCTGGAAGACATCGCTCGGTCGAGGCGACCGCTCGCTCAGGTGGGGTAGTTTCGGTGAACTTGCCTCATCTTAGCCTTCACATAATAAATCGCATGTTTTCAACTTGCACAAGTAGGCTTAATAATAAAAGAGATAAATCCACATAGCTAAAGGGAGAAATCCCGACGGGTCGAATTGAGATAGAATATGGAAAGGTCCAACGGTCGGCTTAGAGTTGGTGTATGGCGTGCTTTGAAAATGACACTCGATCCTTCGTCCCGTGGCTTGGAAGAAGGAAAGTTGGTTGAGTAGGCGAAGTTATGAACGTAGCCTAAGTCATAGGCGTTGCCCACGTAAATGCTCGAAAAAGCATGCACGCTTCCATGATGCAAGGCTTGGCATAGCCTTTGCTCGTTCCTTGAGTTAAGTTGTAGGCTTGGTGAAGTTAGGCAAAGTTATGTCTGTCGACCTAAATCATTCCAAGCACGGTCCTACGAGTTCTACGGCTGAGTTAGCCACGAAGTCCTACGGTTTTAAAGCTAGTCGTATGGAGTATGAGTTGGGCGATTGTAACCCCTTTTCTCGGAATTTTAATAAGTTATTTTTATTTATTTATTTGAATAAAATGGTGATTTTTAGATTTATATAAATAATTATTTACGGTAGATAATTTTAGACATAGTGGAGTTTTGGAGTACAAGGTGACTAGAAATCGTGGCACTGATAGTGCAGTGGCGTGCCTAGACTAGTGTATTAGCCATGCCAGGGAAGGCCGAGCCATAATGATGTCCTAACTAGGAAAACCGGGCCAAGTTGCAACTTAACTTCTAAAGACTTTTTAATAAATTTTTAATTATATTATTGACTTGTAGGAGACCTGGTTGTGTCGATTTAGCTCGGACTAGACCCGAACCAAAATCGAGCCCATGTAGTCGTGCAGCCCGTTCAAAGACGTTCATGTTGATGTATTCTGGTAGGATTATGTCGTATTCCATTTTAATGATCTAATGCATGTTTTATAAGTAATTTATTAATAAATAATATAGATATCAATATTAGTTGACATTCGATGATAATTGAACAAATGTGTCCTTGTACGTTTTTGGATTATTCGGCTGTATATATATATTTGTATGTACACCCGTTATTGGTTTATTAAACTTCGTTATTATTATTAGTATTATTTTATTGAGATTGTTATTTAATATTATTATTAATATTTGTTATATTATTTCTGTCAAATAAATATATTATATATATATAGGTGTAATCGTAAACATATTATATATGAAGGTGTATGTGTGCATATATATACGCGTATAATGTATATAAATATATGTGTGTATGTATATAAATATACGTTTGCAAACATATGAGTGTATATATATAAATATATATATAATATGTATATGTGTGTATATATATGGATATATAGGTGTATGTATAGATAAATAAATTATATAAGCATATGTATTTGTATGTGGGTATATAAATACATACATGAAAATGTATACGTATATGTGTGAATTTGTAGATATATAAAATGTGTGTGTGCGTGTGTATATATATAATTATATATACGTATGTATTTGTATAGGTGTGTATGTATATATACGTATATATATATATACATGTGTATATATGTATTACTAAACAAAAGGAATAGCAGGCCCAGGCCAGCCCAGGCTAGCCCAGGCCCGGCCACAGCAGTAAGGGTAAACTGAGCCAAATTTCCCCACAGCCATGTTAAGCCGAGAACTCCCCAGGCCAACCCCCCTTTTAGTATTTATGTACGAGAGAGGTCGAAGAAAACAAAACCCTAGAAGGACACCGCCGTGACCACACGCGCCCTTTCCCGCGCACGTGCGTGCGGCCTCCGCGTCGCCACCGTAGCGGCCGGCCGCTGGCCGGAGGCGGCAACAACGGTCGCGCGCGCAACAAGAACGGAAACAACAGTGGCAGCAGCAGCAATAACTGCTTTCGACCCAACTTTGAGGCGCGAGTTCTTCCTCATCGCTCGACCAATCGCCAAACCAATTACACCGGTATGAACACAACCCTAAGCTCTGTAATCTACTTCAAAAAGATTCTTGTAAAACTATCTTAATCGACAGAGGGATCGACTCAAAGTCGAGAAAAAGTCTGCCATAAAACAGAACGATAGATCGCCTATGACCCTCTGTTTAAAGTCCTATAAATTTATGCATATTCAATCAACCAGTGAATCGATTTTTCCTACTCATAGACTAACTAACCCTCTAGAAAATCTAGTAATTAGTTTGTTTTATTTCGAATTAAAATTGTAGATAAATTGGATTAATAATCGAGAAAAACCCATAAAAACAGTTTTCGAAAATTAGAAAATTCATCCACACGACATGCGTTCCGCCAAACCGGGCGACGTGGTCGCGCACAGTAGGCATCGAAAGCTGCGTAACAGCTTCGTGGTCGTGTGGGCTTTGACTTAATTCAAATTGGTCGCGTGTGCGCGACGAATTTGACGCGTATCCGTCGAAATTTACCGTATCGTATACTTTGCAAATTTCTCAATTACTTTGTGCACACTTGTCAGATCGAGACAAAACTTGCACCATCAGGACCGTATCATTTTTCTGGTCCTGTATGCCAAGTTTGGTCCGATTCTGAGACAGTTGATAAAATTGCCGTATCGCGGGCCCCCGGTCCGACTCAACGGATGATTTTGTGCATGGCCCGCCGGAATCCAAAATTGGACATACCGTTGGGTTCGTATCAAAAAATTGGATCCGTAGATATGTAGTTTGACAAATTTAGAGACCGTTGACTCTGGCACGCTTTTCGGTGCAAAGCGGGTCCAACGACGGACATCATTTTTGCCCGAAATTACCGTTTTGCCCCTGTATCCAGAATTGGACTTAAGGACAGGAAATTCTAGCTTATTTGACTATTCTGAGACTGTTGGCATTGTCTGTTTCAGTTTTCGGAGACAGTTGTGATGATTTGGACCTTATGGCTTAGCAGTGGACTAGATTGTTATTGGATCTGCGTGCAACCTCCAGGCAAGTATACCTTGCCTTCCTCTACAGTTTTACTTACATGTATTTTCTTTCATTTTTTAGTCATTTTATTGTTTATGGACATGTGCTTTTCGTGTTATTTTCTGTGGAGTTGTTTTTATTGTTTATAGCCATGTTCATGTTTTGGCCTTGTGTTTCACATTTGGAGTTCTCGCCAGTACCTTGCTTGAGTCGTGTCATAGAACGAGTACGTGTAAGTGAACTGCTAAATCCTTGACATTGTTTCCTTGGCACCAGAGAGTCCACACTCGGGACGAGGGTATTTTTCTTGATCTGTTTACATCCGTGAGTCCACGCTAGGGACCAGGATGTCGATTATTTGCACCAGAGAGTCCACGCTCGGGACGAGGGTGTAGACTTGACTTGACTTGACTTGCACCAGAGAGTCCACGCTTGGGACGAGGGTGTTTACATCCGAGAGTCCACACATGGGACGAGAATGTAGTATTTGCACCAGAGAGTCCACACTCGGGACGAGGGTGCCTTGCCGTGAACTAACCAGAGAGTCCACACTCGGGACGAGGGTTAGTACTAACCAGAGAGTCTACACTCGGGACGAGGGTTAGTGTTTAGTTCAAACCTGTGAGTCCACACTCGGGATGAGAGTTTGGTTTCTTCCATTGATCTCGTGATTATCGTTCATCCGGAAGTTCATTTATACGTAGTTGTTCTGGTGTTCGTGTGTTCGAGTTTGTGTTCGTGTTCACGTTCGAGTTTGTGTTCATGTTCGTAGTCATTATCGTGTTCCTGTTTCTTCTTGTTTATTTTCTCCCGTATGATAAAACTGTTAGATAGGCATGTATATTATGTATCTTGCTATGTCCTCTGAGGACCTGATGATCTCCTCAGGTTTAGTGATCGCATGGAGTTAGCTCGTAGTTCTGGATGGCGGAGGATTTGCGGTTCTTATGGGATTCTGGTATCATTATTACGTCTATTATCCTTTCGTGCTTTCTTACTTTATCATGTTTCCTGATTCAGTTTAGACTCTTGTTACTTTCTTTAGAGTCTTATCGGACATATATGATAGTGGGCTGCAGACCACGACCCATAGTGTTTATTTATGTTTTATATTCCTATTGTGGATTGAGATATAGATTTGTTTGCCATGAGTTGGCAGTATACCATAGCCTTGACAGCATTTACGTATTCGAGTCGGGCTGGAGTCCGCTTAATGCGTAGCTGGGCTTGGACACGCTTCGTATTCGAAAAACGGGTGCGGGTCGTGACAAGTTTTTTTGGTGGCCCATGCAGGTCGGAGCATATCATATCGGTTACGTAACTGTACTGATACGAGCCTGCGAATATGACTAAACCTTAGAAATCTCAATCCACTCTGTCTTGAAAATTCTCCTAGAAATTCTCTACGTTCTTGAAAAATCCATATTTGCTCTCAACTATACTTCTTTGCTTTCCGTACCATTAATTCTCGTCCATCTTTATTTCGAGGGGACGAACGGTCATGCTGTCTAGGATCTATCAGAAATCCTTAAATTATAGTATATATTGCTTGACTATTGAATATTGGTTGTTTTATAGATATGAGGGATTATAGATGCCATACGCCCTAGATATATGTTGGTAGACTTGTTAGCAGCTAGCTAGAAGACTTTAGTGACCGTATTTTGAGGAGTAGTGTGACCAAAGGTGGATAGAAGTCCTCGAGGCTTCGTAGTTACAAAACGATTAGTAGGAGTTTATAAATTATTTTGAGAGATTAAATTTGAGGAGATTAAGGTAATAGTAGACTTTGATTTTTAAGGAATAGTTATGGATTAGAATTTTGAGGACGAAATTATTTTTAAGGTGGGTAGATTTGTAACCCCTTTTCACGGAATTTTGATAAGTTATTTTTATTTATTTATTTGAATAAAATGGTGATTTTTAGATTTATATAAATAATTATTTATGGTAGATAATTTTAGCCATAGTGGAGTTTTGGAGTACAAGGTGACTAGAAATCGTGGCACTGATAGTGCAGTGGCGTGCCTAGACTAGTGTATTAGCCATGCCAGGGAAGGCCGAGCCATAATGATGTCCTAACTAAAAAAACCGGGCCAAGTTGCGACTTAACTTCTAAAGACTTTTTAATAAATTTTTAATTATATTATTGACTTGTAGGAGACCTGGTTGTGTCGATTTAGCTCGGACTAGACCCGAACCAAAATCGAGCCCATGTAGTCGTGCAGCCCGTTCAAAGACGTTCATGTTGATGTATTCTGGTAGGATTATGCCATATTCCATTTTAATGATCTAATGCATGTTTTATAAGTAATTTATTAATAAATAATATAGATATCAATATTAGTTGATATTCGATGATAATTGAACAAATGTGTCCTTGTATGTTTTTGGATTATTCGGCTGTATATATATATTTGTATGTACACCCGTTATTGGTTTATTAAACTTCATTATTATTATTTGTATTATTTTATTGAGATTGTTATTTAATATTATTATTAATATTTGTTATATTATTTCTGTCAAATAAATATATTATATATATAGGTGTAATCGTAAACATATTATATATGAAGGTGTATATGTGCATATATATACGTGTATAATGTATATAAATATATGTGTGTATGTATATAAATATACGTTTGCAAACATATGAGTGTATATATATATATATATAATATGTATATGTGTGTGTATATATATAGATATATAGGTGTATGTATAGATAAATAAATTATATAAGCATATGTATTTGTATGTGGGTATATAAATACATATATGAAAATGTATACGTATATGTGTGAATTTGTAGATATATAAAATGTGTGTGTGCGTGTGTATATATATAAATATATATACGTAAGTATTTGTACAGGTGTGCATGTATATATACGTATATATATATAAAATATATATATACATGTGTATATATGTATTACTAAACAAAAGGAATAGCAGGCCCAGGTCAGCCCAGGCCCGGCCACAGCAGTAAGGGTAAACTGAGCCAAATTTCCCCACAGCCATGTTAAGCCGAGAACTCCCCAGGCCGACCCCCCCCCCCCCCCCCGTTTGTATTTATGTACGAGAGAGGTCGAAGAAAATAAAACCCTAGAAGGACACCGCCGTGACCACACGCGCCCTTCCCCGCGCACATGCGCGCGGCCTCTGCGTCGCCACCGTGGCGGCCGGCCGCTGGCCGGAGGCGGCAACAACGGCCGCGCGCGCAACAAGAATGGAAACAACAGTGGCAGCAGCAGCAATAACTGCTTTCGACCCAACTTTGAGGCACGAGTTCTTCCTCATCGCTCGACCAATCGCCAAACCAATTATACCGGTATGTACACAACCCTAAGCTCTGCAATCTACTTCAAAAAGATTCATGTAAAACTGTCTTAATCGACAGAGGGATCGACTCAAAGTCGAGAAAAAGTCTGCCATAAAACAGAACGATAGATCGCCTATGACCCTCTGTTCAAAGTCCTGTAAATTTATGCATATTCAATCAACCAGAAAATCAATTTTTCCTACTCATAGACTAACTAACCCTCTAGAAAACCTAGTAATTAGTTTGTTTTATTTCAAATTAAAATTGTAGATAAATTGGATTAAAAATCGAGAAAAACCCATAAAAACAGTTTTCAAAAATTAGAAAATTCATCCACACGACGTGCGTCCTGCCAAACCAGGCGACGTAGTCGTACACAGTAGGCATCGAAAGCTGTGTAACAGCTTCGTGGTCGTGTGGGCTTTGACAGAATTCAAATTGGTCGCGTGTGCGCGACGAATTTGACGCGTATCCGTCGAAATTCACTGTATCGTGCACTTTACAAATTTCTCAATTACTTTGTGCATGCTCGTCAGATCGAGACGAAACTTACGCCATCAGGACCGTATCATTTTTTTGGTCCTGTATGCCAAGTTTGGTCCGATTCTGAGACAGTTGATAAAATTGCCGTATCGCGGGCCCCCCGGTCCGACTCAACGGGTGATTTTGTGCACGGCCCGCCGGAATCCAAAATTGGACATACCGTTGGGTTCATATCGAAAAATTAGATCCGTAGACATGTAGTTTGATGACTTTAGAGACCGTTGACTCTGGCACGCTTTTCGGTGCAAAGCGGGTCCAACGGCGGACATCGTTTTTGTCCGAAATTACCGTTTTTTCCCTTGTGTCCAGAATTGGACTTAAGGACAGGCAATCCTAGCTAATTTGACTATTCTGAGACTGTTGGAATTGTCTGTTTCAGCTTTCGGAGACAGTTGTGATGATTTGGACCATATGGCTTAGCAGTGGACTAGATTGTTATTGGATCTGCGTGCAACCTCCAGGCAAGTATACCTTGTCTTCCTCTACAGTTTTACTTACATGCATTTTCTTTCGTTTTTCAGTCATTTGATTGTTTATGGACATGTGCTTTTCGTGTTATTTTCTATGGAGTTGTTTTTATTGTTTATAGCCATGTTCATGTTTTGGCCTTGTGTTTCACATTTGGAGTTCTCGTCAGTACCTTGCTTGAGTCGTGTCATAGAACGAGTATGTGTAAGTGAACTGCTAAATCCTTGACATTGTTTCCTTGGCACCAGAGAGTTCACACTCGGGACGAGGGTGTTTTTCTTGATCTGTTTACATCCGTGAGTCCACGCTAGGGACTAGGATATCGATTATTTGCACCAGAGAGTCCACGCTCGGGACGAGGGTATAGACTTGACTTGACTTGACTTGCACCAGAGAGTCCACGCTTGGGACGAGGGTGTTTACATCAGAGAGTCCACACACGGGACGAGGATGTAGTATTTACACCAGAGAGTCCACACTCGGGACGAGGGTGCCTTGCCGTGAACTAACCAGAGAGTCTACACTCGGGACGAGGGTTAGTACTAACCAGAGAGTCCACGCTCGGGACGTGGGTTAGTGTTTAGTTCAAACCCGTGCGTCAACAATCGGGATGAGGGTTTGGTTTCTTCCATTGATCTCGTGATTATCGTTCATCCGGCAGTTCATTTATACGTAGTTGTTCTGGTGTTCGTGTGTTCGAGTTTGTGTTCGTGTTCGCGTTCGAGTTTGTGTTCGTGTTTGTCGTCATTGTCGTATTCCTGTTTCTTTTTGTTTATTTTCTTCCACATGATAAAACTGTTAGATAGGCATGTATATTATGTATCTTGCTATGTCCTCTGAGGACCTGATGATCTCCTCAGGTTTAGCGATCGCATGGAGTTAGCTCGTAGTTCTGGATGGCGAAGGATTTACAGTTCTTGTAGGATTCAGGTATCATTATTACGTCTGTTATCCTTTTGTGCTTTCTTACTTTATCATGTTTCCTGATTCAGTTTAGACTCTTGTTACTTTCTTTAGAGTCTTATCGGACATATATGATAGTGGGCTGCAGACCACGACCCATAGTGTTCATTCATGTTTCATATTCTTATTGTGAATTGAGATATAGATTTGTTTGCCATGAGTTGGCAGTATACCATAGCCTTGACAGCGTTTACGTATTCGAGTCGGGCTGGAGTCCGCTTGATGCGTAGCTGGGCTTGGATACGCTTCGTATCCGAAAAGCGGGTGCGGGTCGTGACAGCGATAGCGTCGCGTAGAAGCACGATGGGCCTAAGGCACGATGCACGGACTTAGTGTTTAAGGCATGAACCACAGTTGATCTAATAAGTTTTGAAGAAATGACTATCGAATAGGCTTTGAGTTGAATGAAAGATGTGAGCACCCTGAAATTCGGGTTGATTTTTTTTTAATTAATTTTTTTGATTGATTTAGTTTTGATAAATGATTTATTCTGTTATTTTTCCTTAAGTATGCTTTTCCATGCCTTTGATATTTGGAGTGTCAGGGATGTTCAACTCTGGAAATCTTCTTCACAAGTTTTGGAGTGGACAGGATTACCTTCATGATGGTATATAATGTCCCACTCAAACTTGTTCTCTTGTACTCTTTTTGCTTCGCACAACTTCGGGTCGATTTAGACCATTTGATTTTTAATTAATTTTCCCACTCTTTTCCTTGATCATTTTTAGCACGTTACCGTGACTTTTAATTTGGGAGCGCAAGACCAGTCAGTTTCTTAAAACCAGCTTCTCATGCATGATCTACTCGAGACGCTCGTCACCCATGACCTTCGTGTCCCACTCAGACACGTCATTTTGTGCTCCATTTGCTTCGCACAACTTTTCTGACACGTGATCCGATTTTATTTCACCCCACGGTGTCACATTTATTTTCCAACCTGATTTGTGGGTCCCCTGTCGACCAAAACCTGTCAGTCCCAACAATGGACATGGTCCACATTGAGCCTACTACCCGTCCGCCACTTGTGTCCCATTTATTGGAATCCCCATGTGCTACTTATTTACCCATGATCATCGACACCTAATTTTAATTTAATTTTTGCACAATGTCCGGTTTTTGATCCAATCCGGCTCCACCAAGTTCAGTCCAGCTTTGTGTTACCCTCCATCGGGACACCCTCACTTTTCTCGTCCAAAAATAATATTAAATATCATGTTCACCTATTTCAATATTTATTGGAATTTTTATTTATTTGAACCCCTATTGGAATTACCTATTTTCCTATATTCCATCATTGCTATTGATTTCCCCTAATTAAATCTCATCCATTTAATTTCCTCCATGAAACTTTTCCCCATACCCCCTATAGTGTGCCAGCCCTAAATTCTAGGAGAGCAACTTTATCTCTCTCTTCTCTCTCTCTCTCTTCCTAATAATAATTTCCTATACAACTACAAACCAACAGCAGCATACTAAAACCAACACCACCACCATTGCCGACCACCCTCTCCTCCTTCACTCGACCTCCCCCTGGCCGAGCACGTCGGCCTCCACCGTCATCTCCTCCTCCCATCCTCCTTCCTCCTCCCTACACCCGATCACCATCACCAACACCTAGCCAACGCCTCCACCGCCATCATCCATCAACCGCCGCCACTACTGCCTACACCACCTCCTCCGCCGCAGCTCGCCGCTCGCCGCCGCCGCGCCCCGCACGACCAGCAGCAGCAGCAGCGCCGCCCCCGTGCTACAGTAGCTGCGGCAGCGAGCAGCCGTGGGCCGCGGGCGCGCGCTGGCCGCGCCGCCGTCGGCCATCGTACCCCCGACGACCACCCCCCCGGGTGCGCCCTACCCTAGGCCATCCTCCCATGGCGGCCACCGTCCTCCGGGATGCGCCGTCGAGGCGATTCGTGCGTTTTGCACGACGTCCCGTCATGACGCGCGCGGAATCGAGTTCATTTTGGCACTCCATCGCAGCAACTTCGTGCATATTTTCCTAGGAATCCGACCGTTGGATCGACGATTTCTTTGCTCCGTCGCAATCTCGGTATATCCACCTTCATCCCTGTCAATTTTCGTCCGTTAATTTTATCGTTTGATACATCAAAACCGGCCACCAAGTTGACCTTTTAAATTATATTAAATTTAGACAGTTTTGTGGGACCAAATTCGTCAGCTTGTATCTCCTGCACCGCAGCTCCTTTTGGCGTGCTACTAGTTCCTATGCGAAGCTGGTATAACCCTCTTACTACCCCTTCAGTTTCGTTTCATTGTGAGCTTGTTTGATTGGTTGAATTCGACGCCAAAGTTGGTCGTCCGAATTTGTAATTTCCAACTTGTACAATTCCATTTTTGAACACGGGACTCCAGATTTTATTTCTGACACCACCATTAGACTCGTGGAGTCGTTCTGGCATGTTTTAAAATTTGTTAGTTTTGGAGAACGTGGGCCCTGGCACGTTTTTCGGTGCAAAGTAGGTCCCACATTCTGGGTCAACGGGACTTTTTGACGCCGGCTCATCGAAATCCAATTCCGGATATACCGTTGAGTTCCTATCGTATTCTGGACTCGTTGACATATAATTTGCTAGGTTTTGGTAGACATTGGATCCGGCACGCATTTCGGTGCAAGTCGGATACCAATATCCGGGTCAATGGGTCATTTTGAGATCGGCTCATCAGAATCCAATTTTGGAGATACCGTTGAGTTCGTATCATCATTATGGACTCGTTGACAGGTAGTTTGCTGCATTTTGAGAACATTGGCTCCGGCACGTATTTTCGTACAAACCGGAATTTCAAGTTCTGGTCAACGGACCAAATTGAGATCTGGTCAACGGAATCCAATTCTGGAGATACCGTTGGGTTCGTATCGTCATTCTGGTTTCGTGGACATATAATTTGTTATATTTTATAGACTTGTTTTCTTGCACATTTTTCGGTGCAAAACGGCTCCGACACGGACACCGTTTTGACCCGAAATTACCTTTTTGTTCTTGTATCCAAATTGGACCGTTGGGTAGGCTATTCTAGCTAATTTGACCATTTTGGACACGTTGGCGATGTTTATTTCATCGTCCGACAATGTTTGTTGATAATTTCTCTGAGTTTAACATTTTTATATTTAATTAATAATTAATTCTTATAATGTTCGTATTTCGGGATTAGTACAACGAAACTGAGATCAGTCAATTCCAGTAATCTCACATCGCTGAAATTGACAAGTTGGACACGTGGATCACTATAATAAGATTATCAACCTTACCATTGATCATCTTATCTCGATTTGCGTGTCGTAAGTTTCGACGTAAGAATAACGAAGTACACTTTATATCTTTAATAATTAGACTAGAATTGACCCTGATTGACCTAAGTTGACCAGTTGACCCAAAGTTAACTGTAAGTCAACACTTGACCTAGTTTGACTAGATTATTGGCCGGAGTCGACCTAGAGTTGTTTTGACTTAGAAGAACCTAGGATAATGTAGATTGATTATAGAGATTCATTTATTACAACTTGAACACCTTGTAACCTGTGTTGCTTTAAATAGGACTATGTGGCTTCAGTTGGACCCCTATACTTATCAGCTGTTCAGGTTATCAGGCGAGTACATTCTCTGATCATTTCATATCCTGCTTAGAATTATATTCCTGCTTTAGATTACTATACTTGATGCTGTCACGACATTATCACGGATTAGTACTATACGGATCTCTTCATGCGATGTTATCCCCCTCGGGAGCATCGGGTACATTGTGTCATGTGTATTTCACTTTTATCATGTACTCCTGTGCTTTCACCATACATGTACACTCTTGTGAATCATGTACTCTCATGTTCACAGAGCCTTCATGTATACTATCATGTGCACCCTTTCAAGGGCCCCATGTGATATCATGTACAATAACATAACCTGTTTAGATCCTTGTGTACTGATTGGGGAAAACGGGGGAGTGCTAGTAGTCATGTGAATAATTCCATAGTAGTGTAGATCATGTACAACTCTTTAGTGTAGATCATGTACAAATCTGTCCTGTTCACATGTGCTATCTTGTACTCTACATCACTAGCCACTGTTAGTTCTCTATTTATAGTAGATATTTCTATTACAGTTCTCTCTCCCTGTTTACATACTGTATTTCTTCAGATCCTGTATCTTACTTTACTGCATGATTATATTTTCTAACATGCTATGATTTGTTGAGATGTATTGTGCTCGCTCCTGTCCTGACTGGACCTGTTGATAAATTTTACAGATAGCCTGGGATTGTCTGCTAGCCTAGAGGAGACACAGTAGAGGTTGTTTAGATAGTTATTTCATTTTGTCTGGAGTTGTATTTACTTTGTGGATTACTGTATTTGAGTTTTGAGATGTATTTCTGGATTTATGTATCTTAGACACTTAGACTTCTATCTCCTGTATCTCTTTTGGATTTCATGTTTATCTATCCTTATCATGCTCTACCTTAGATGTGATTGAGACTGTATCTGCTATGTCACCCCCATTCGGGGAGTATAAACTGCTTAGCATTATTTTGTTAGATGATGTGACCTAGGACAGCGTTCTACCGCCGATACTGCGGCGTAGGCTGGGCGTTGTTACGTTCTCGTACCCAAACAGTGGGTGCGGGTCGTGACACATTTTTAGTGGTGGCCCATGCAGGTCGAGTTTGTGTAGTGGTATTCGAACTAGAGTACCACTACAGCCTGCAGTAGGAATAGGATATATTTTGAAGGTACTCAATCACAGTTAGGGACCCTTGAGAGATTTCTGGGACGACCCTTGAGAATCTTGTTTAACTTCGATTTGAAAACTCTCTTTTTCTTGATTTGATTTATCCTTACTTTCTGTTGTTGAATTTGATTTTGATGTATTATTATTGAATTTGAGTTTGTATTTATTGATTTTGATGAAGATTGTGGAATTTTGAATCTTGATGTTAGCTATAGCATCCGGGTTTGTAGTTATATGATTTGAAGAATTTTTGTCCATTTTTGAATTTTGATGTTCGTTGATAAATTTGATTTAATTTTTGAGTATTCATTGTTGATTTAAATTAATTTTGTCAAGATGAAATTATATGGGCTAGGTCATCTAAGTTATGGAATCTAGTCTTCTACAGTCATATTAGCCAGCATGGTGAGGACATATAGTTTGACTTGGATATATCTCTCGGGTGTGGGAATTTAAGGTTTTTGCAGCCAAGCTAGCGGCATCGCAAAAATGTTAAATACCATGTTTCTAGAGGTATGTGCCTAATTAGTCGAGGACTCTGTGATTATCGTAGCCTTGCTTACTAGTATGACGAGGATTTAGAGTACCATGATTGTGGATAGACGCATATGATTATCAGATTATACCTTAAATATTTTGAACATGTTTTCTCTACTTTTGTTTCAGTCCTTCAAAAAAAAGGGGGGGAATTATTACTTGTTGTTTTGTTTTGCTTAGGAATAGGTAGCTATTTTATAAACCTTTGTGTAACTTCTTTCTATGAATTTCTTCTTAATACAATGAATCAATGATTTTGCTAGACTTATTTTGGATTTGATATTTCCGCTCTGAGTTTCAAAATGGTTCTTCTTTAAACAGATAAGCAAAACAGATTTTATCGTTATTTCTTTCTTGCTATCATTCTTGTATTAATAATAATAAAACTGTCTTGGTTACGTCAATCACCTGCTTTGCAATCATGGTAGGAATTTAAATGTTAGTCTTAACTTAGAATTAATTTTAAATTGGGACATGAGAATGCATATGAATATATATATATAGCAGACACTTTGCCTGATACATATGTATGCTACGCTTGATTTCCAACCTATCTAAATAAATATTAATATGTTGTTGATGTTAATTTCCAAACCCCAATATTCCTGGTTTTCTGCTTTTTCCAGTTTAAAGTCGTAGTTCAAATATAGGTTTCATGTTGTTAGTTTTGTTTACATAACTGCACATGTATGATATCTGCAGGGTTTCAATTTTTAGAGAAATTGGTTAAGTTATGTTAAATTTATAAAATCTGAGACTGTGTGCATATTAACCCTTAATACGGGATTTTAAATGTTAGTTCAAATTGTTGTTTTAAATGTAATATTTAGAGCTGTGTACATTGTTGTAGTAGGGATATAATGTTAGGTTTCATATTCTTACATGATAGGTTGTCATAAACATTGAGTTGGTTTTGATGTACAATTCTCCAAAATCCTGAAAACTGAATACATGTTAACATTTTTACATTGATTTCCATGTTTAGTTCAATTTCAGATTCAACATATAATATTGAACTGTATGCGTAGATAAATGTATGGATAGTATGTTAGGGTTTCATTTCTATCATGTTAGGATGTATTGGGAGCATTGAGATTAGTTGTGATGTTTCAAACTCCTAAATTTTGAAATTGCATTATGTTAATATTTCATTGCTTTAAATGTTAGCTTATTTTCAGATTTTGTATGTAAATGTTGAACTAAAACTGGGTTTAACCTTTCAATACTAAGCTATAACCCTGTACAAGGACACACACACACCCTAACTTAGTATACCCTGTCATGTAACCTAACCCTTCCCCTCTATGTTATGATTATATATCTAGATAGATATATATAGAGCTTAGGCATACATGTTATAATATATATAGATACATAACTAAGTCTCTACCTCTTTATAGATATATATGGTTAGCCATGCATGTTATGAGTAAATAGGTTGTGTGTTGTAGATTGTTTAACCAATATGCCTTGAGTAGTGTAACTGGATAGCTATTGTTTGAAGCCCAAATCCTCAAATACAATTTCATGTATATTTCACCTACACACACGCCTACTATCTAACCATATGAACATGTCCCCATACACATAATGCTAGTTTTTCCCCTCTAACGCTCTCTATATATATTGTGATTGGATTTCAATGCAAGTGATTTTCAATTCCGTAATTTTTGAATTTGATTTTTCTGTACCCTTTATAAATAATTGGTAGTTGCCTTTATTTTATTTTGATAAGTACCAGTTTTCATATAGGATGGTAGACTGCCTTACAGTTTTGATGGTTTGTTGTTTCTGTGACTTCTCTAGTTTAACACCCTAGATTGCTTGTGTGTTTTGATACCCCATGATCGTTTTGATTTAGCATGACTAGTATACCTAGATGAGACTTTCACTACCACCGTATGCCATGACCCTGTACATCGTCCTTTTTAATCACATGATTTGTTTGAGTTCTGGGACTTGCTTGTGGGGGTTTGACCTAGAAGGAGTATGAACATTTTAATTTCGAGGACGAAATTTTTATAAGGTGGGTAGGATGTGAGCACCCTGAAATTCGGGTTGATTTTTTTTAATTAATTTTTGGGATTGATTTAGTTTTGATAAATGATTTATTCTGTTATTTTTCCTTAAGTATGCTTTTCCATGCCTTTGATATTTGGAGTGTCAGGGATGTTCAACTCTGGAAATCTTCTTCACGAGTTTTGGAGTGGACAGGATTACCTTCATGATGGTATATAGTGTCCCACTCAAACTTGTTCCCTTGTACTCTTTTTGCTTCGCACAACTTCGGGTCGATTTAGACCATTTGATTTTTAATTAATTTTCCCACTCTTTTCCTTGATCATTTTTAGCACGTTACCGTGACTTTTAATTTGGGAGCGCAAGACCAGTCAGTTTCTTAAAACCAGCTTCTCATGCATGATCTACTCGAGACGCTCGTCACCCATGACCTTCGTGTCCCACTCAGACACGTCATTTTGTGCTCCATTTGCTTCGCACAACTTTCCTGACACGTGACCCGATTTTATTTCACCCCACGGTGTCACATTTATTTTCCAACGTGATTTGTGGGTCCCCTGTCGACCAAAACCTGTCAGTCCCAACTATGGACATGGTCCACATTGAGCCTACTACCCGTCCGCCACTTGTGAACCATTTATTGGAATCCCCATGTGCTACTTATTTACCCATGATCATCGACACCTAATTTTAATTTGATTTTTGCACAATGTCCGATTTTTGATCCAATCCGGCTCCACCAAGTTCAGTCCAGCTTTGTGTTACCCTCCATCGGGACACCCTCATTTTTCTCGTCCAAAAATAATATTAAATATCATGTTTACCTATTTCAATATTTATTGGAATTTCTATTTATTTGAACCCCGATTGGAATTACCTATTTTTCCTATATTCCATCATTGCCATTGATTTTCCCTAACTAAATCTTATCCATTTAATTTCCCCCATGAAACTTTTCTCCACACCCCCTATAGTGTGTCGGCCTTAAATTCTAGGAGAGCAACTTTATCTCTCTCTTCTCTCTCTCTCTTCCTAATAATAATTTCCTATACAACTACAAACCAACAGCAGCAAACTAACACCAACACCACCACCATTGCCGACCACCCTCTCCTCCTTCACTCGACCTCCCCCTCGCCGTGGCTCCGGCCAACCCTGGCCGAGCACGTCGGCCTCCACCGTCATCTCCTCCTCCCATCCTCCTTCCTCCTTCCTACACCCGATCACCATCACCAACACCTAGCCAACGCCTCCACCGCCATCATCCATCAACCGCCGCCACCACTGCCTACACCACCTCCTCCGCCGCAGCTTGCCGTTCGCCGCCGCTGCGCCCCGCACGGCTAGCAGCAGCAGCAGCACCGCCCCCGCGCTACAGTAGCTGCGGCAGCGAGCAGCCGTGGGCCCCGCGCGTGCGCTGGCCGCGCCGCCGCCGGCCATCGTACCCCCGACGACCACCCCCCCAGGTGCACCCCACCCTAGGCCATCCTCCCATGGCGGCCACCGTCCTCCGGGACGCGCCGTCGAGGCGATTCGTGCGTTTTGCACGACGTCCCGTCGTGACGAGCACGGAATCGAGTTAATTTTGGCGCTCCATCGTAGCAACTTCGCACACGTTTTCCCGGGAATCCGACCGTTGGATCGACGATTTTTTCACTCCGTCGCAATCTCGGTATATCCACCTTCATCCATGTCAATTTTCGTCCGTTAATTTTATCGTTTGATACATCAAAACCGGCCACCAAGTTGACCGTTTAAATTGTATTAAATTTGGACAGTTTCGCGGGGCCAACTTCGTCAGCTTGTATCTCCTCCACCGTAGCTCCTTTTGGCGTGCTACCAGTTCCTGTGCGAAGCTGGTATAACCCTCTTACTACCCCTCCAGTTTTGTTTCATTGTGAGCTTGTTTGATTGGTTGAATTCGACGCCAAAGTTGGTCGTCCGAATTCGTAATTTCCAACTTGTAAAATTCCATTTTTGAACATGGGACTCCAGATTTCATTTCTGACACCACCATTAGACTCGTGGCGTCGTTCTGGCATGTTTTCATATAAAATTTGTTAGTTTTGGAGAAGGTGGGCCCTGGCACATTTTTCGGTACAAAGTGGGTCCCACATTCTGGGTCAACGGAACTTTTTGACGCCGGCTTATCGGAATCCAATTCCGGATATACTGTTGAGTTCCTAACATCATTCTGGACTCGTTGACATATAATTTGCTAGGTTTTGGTGGACATTAAAAGAAAAAATTGATAAATCTTGTTTTATACCTTGAGGGTCGGTGGTAGGATTTTCTGTCAGCTCACCTTCGTCGGCTACTTCTTCAGGAGATATTTCTATCTCAACATCGACAGCCTTTTCTGCAGATGCCTCCACTTCAATATCCTTTTTAGGATTTAAAATATCATCGGCAGTATCAAGAGATCTGTGTTCTTCATTTTTCTTTTCAGGATCTTGTAAATACTCATCAACATTTTCGGATGAAGAACCTTCCTCGTCTTCTTCTTCTTCTTCTTCTTCTTCTTCTTCTTCTTCTTCTTCTTCTTCTACTGCTGCATTTCCACTGCTAGTGGCAGCCTGATCTTCCTGCAAGCTATAACTGCAGTCCTCCAGAGCTGCAATTATTTTACGGTCTTCTTCCTCACGAAGAGTCCTGGGAGTAGGAGGAGGTTGAGTAATATCTGCAATAGGAGAATGAGGTCGTACAACACTTTGTTCTTCCTCTAAAATATGTTCTCTAGGCTTTTCAATTCTTGGGGCAAAATCTCCCCTCTGTTCATTCTCCTCGAGAGTTTTGCTCCCTGATTCAGAAGCAGGTGTAGGAGATGCCATTAGAAGTCCTGCAGCAGCATCTACTGAAGTCAGGAGTTGTCTAGAAGAAGACTCTTCCAAAACTCTTCTGGTGACTACTCTTTTCTTTCTGTGTAGAGGTCTAACAGGACTCTCTACATTTTCTGGCTCTGCTTGCTTTTGCACGGAAGTTGGTGTAGTGGCAACTTCTTGATGTGTCTCGGCTAATTGCCAGGATTGAGATCTGGTAGTCACCTTTTCAGAAGAAAGATCAAGAATCAATTTTTTCTTCGCCACAGGAGCAGGAGGCTCCTCTCTTCTTCTTTTCTTCGCAGGAGATTTACCCACCTTCAGAGAAATACGAAGTGGTGCATTCACTTCTTGGGGGAATATAATATCCCTTGTAGTTTCCAGAGGTGCATCTGCCGGTTCCAGCGCCTCCTCATTTATAGGGATCGATGGAGCAATTCTTCCTCTCCTTAATCTTGTTGCATTGGCGAAACTATCTGCGAGATTAAAAAAAATTCTCGGCAAAAGTATTCGCTGATGTGTAAAACACGGAGTATGTAAAAAACATTCGAGGACCCTGAGGAGTAGTCTTTGCTGGCATGGAGAAAGTGGCTTTTGTATCACGTGCATTGTAATAAGCCCAAGCCCTAGCTCCGTCTATCAGATAACCTTTGCCTTGGAGGCAGGTAATTGCGTTCCCTACATGGAACTGATCATATCCAAACTGCCGAGCAAATCGGCTTGGAAGATATGGTTCTAAGTAGCACTCTTCTTCGAATCGGTAGACCAAATGAGATGGTCGAATTGTCTTCAACCATTCAAAAGCGACACGAGTCAGAGGCTGCAGTTTCGAATCCACCATATTCGTGGGCATCTGATCATACCCAGCAGGGAAAGGAGCACAGCAGAAATTCTAGCCTCTATTCAAATTCAACATAAATCTACACTCAGTTAAGGAAGTATATTTCCATTTTCTATGGGAATACCTTCGAAGAAAACTGCCGTCGACTGATCCCATGCCAGGATCCATTAAGGTCGGATAGTGAAGAAGCAACCATCCAAACAAATATGTATATGGCAATTCTAAGCGAGGGAATTCTCTCTCTCCCTTCGCTTTCAGCATCAAGTCAACATATAAACGAAGACTGGCGTTTTGCCTGCAGGTCATTGCTGATAGTAAGTCCATTTTATAGCCGAAGACCAATTTAACAGCTGCAAACAAGACGCCGCGGTGAAAACGATCTACGGCACTGGATCCGGGAACTACGAACCTTCGCAGCCAGTATGTTAAGAATCCCGCCAATTGTGCTGCTTCTGACATGGGCCTATAGCCCATTCTCAAGTAACTTTCCAAATTGTCTCCTCTCTTCAAAGGAGGATATTCATGGTCATCTTTCACTTCTTTATCAAAGTGACCACTCTGTTCCATTAACTTTCTAACCTCTGTATTGCTCAAAGGTTTGAAGAAAGTAGGGTAGCATTTATCATTCTCCCTGGTTTTCTTCTCTTCTATATGATTGAGAAACAGGTATGGTAGCCACTTTGAAGAATAACAAGTGTTAGCAGTGGCACTCTGGTAAAATAGAGAACAGATCTTATAATGGAACAATAGCTCTTCGAACACTGTCACCATCTCTGGATTCTCTTTTCTGAGCTTGTTCAACTCATCATTTGTTGGTACATACTCCTCATACGACGCATCTGCCATGGGCAAATACGAGATATACATCATCTCGTGGAGTGCAAAGCCCATCTCTCCCCCTGGGGTCATGAAAGTTTTGGTCCTGTAGTTGTATCTCTCAGCTAAGGCTAAGAACATATGAGAATTGGGAGCAAATCCATATACAGTGGCATGCACTGCTTCATACAGGTTGATTTGTTGGAGTCTGTCTTGGAATTTTGCCAGAATCCAATTCGCGATATAGTTCCATCGCTTGTAGTCTGGATTCACCAATCCAGTCAGTCTTATATCTTGCTCAGGATATTTTCCTTCAACCTTTGCAAATTTATTTGCGAATATTGGTGTCCTAACAGGCATTAGCATGGAGGAGTTCTCTGGTGGAATGCAGCCAGGTCTTAAGCCTCTCAGTAGGACACTATATCTGTCAGAAGAGCTATAAAACATATCCTTATGTTGTGGCCCCTTCTTTACGAAGATTTTTCCTGCCCGAGCATCCTGAAATAGAGTGATATTCCAATCCATCTTCCTAGGGTAGCTTGCATGAGCGTACCGTGACAAAGGAAGGCAGCGAGCGATGTCGGGTATAAAAAAAGATCTATCTTGCTGGTGAACTACCCTATCTTCCATCCTTGGCCTAGGCTGAGAGGCTCTCTCAAGGGCGTCACCGAATAGGAATAAGGGTTTCTTGTGAATTACAGCATCAGCTGATTCTAGAGGCTGTCCGTTCATCAAACACATCAAAGTTTCATTGTCTTGAGAAATCAATATAGCTTGACGGGAGGCCGGTAGATCATACTGAGGGTAATGGACATGAGACAGATCCTCTTTGTATTCAGACTCTGTAAGGGTTCCCACAAAATGTTCGTAATTTGGATCTTCATTGACTTCAACTGCATCAACAAACAGATGAAAATTAATCCAAGACGAAGATTCTGTTTTTAAACATAAAACATTAGAGTGCGCAACCTCAGATTGCGCTGACATAATTTGCGCAACCTCAGATTGCGCTGACATGACTTGCGCAACATCAGTTTGCGCATCATAAAAGGATGCGCAAAGCAATGGTTTGCGCTGATATCTGTGCAACTTAATTGTTTGCGCTGACTTCCTGTCAGCACAAATCAACAATTTGTGCAAGAATGCAGCCTTCATAAAAATGAAGAACTGATAGTTGATGCAACCGAAACCCTAAAAAGGGTGGCACAATATGAACTTATCTCTAAAAAAAGATGAGTTCAAGGGAGTCAAATCACCCTAAGAAGGGGTTTTCGATCGGTTCAACTACCTCTCAGAGCAGGGTGTGCGGATTCGTGTCGGGAAGTTCGCCGTGCAACCCTGTCAGAAGACTCGGCCGGAGCTTTTCCTTTCGCGGCGGCGGCAGCGGCAGCATTTGATCGTCTTGGGGCCATGACAATCGTCGGAGGAGGAGAACAGTGAAGGTTGGGAGATTTTCTTCTTAAAAAAGATTGAAAGATTACAAAGTAAAGAATTGAAAACGAAGAGAGGGGTATTTATAGTTTTGGAAAACACGAAACGGATGCCTCGGATTGTGCCTAAAATTGTGGTCCACTCGCTTTGCGCAGACAGCTCATCATGTTGCGCAAAATGATTCAACATTCAAAAATTCAAAGTATTTCAAAATTTTGAATACAATCAACTTTCGAAAACTTTGAAGGGGGTCTTGTAGGTCCTGAAAAATCAAGTTGTATCAATCAACAAAGTCAAAAATTCAAGATATTCATCATTTTGATGAGTTGCGCAGACAACAGATTGCGCAGACATCACTTTACGCAGGTTGGTTTACGCATGTTCCCAACTGCGCAGACTGACGTGGCAAAAGTCATCATTGACTGAATCAAATCAGATCTTCCTGACAGCTGACAACACGAATAACGAGGAGACTGTTCGTTTATGGCGCCGCACAGTGCTCGAGGGCGGCTGACAGGTGGCAGTGCAATCCGTGATTGCGCAAACCATTCATGCGCAGTCTGAGTTTGCGCAAACCATTCATGCGCAGTCTGAGTCTGCGCAAACCAAAGTCTGCGCAGTTCACTTTGCGCGTTCTACCAACATAACTGACAAATTACATGTGGCATTCATGCCATCAATTGCTCATTACGTGGCAACTGTCTATGCATGATCATGCGCATTTCAATCAAATGATGCCAAGTGTTCCAGATAGTTGGCCCACGATCCAATAACTGCCTGTGCAGTCCAGTACTGCGCAAATCAGTTGCTGCACAAATCATTTTGCGCAGTCCAGAATAACTGAAAGTTAGTTATTTCCAGAACTCTATAAATAGAGTTTCAAGTCTTCATTTCAAGGGGGATCAAGATCAGAGATCAGAAATCAGAGAGTTCCGGAGTTCTTGCCAAAGTGCTGCTGCATTCTTTCGAGACTTTTGTCTTCAACTTCAGAAGCATTTGCCTTCAGTTTCCAGAGTTGTTTTCAACTTCAAAGGCTTCGTCTTCAAAGTTCACATCGTCCAAGGGATAGAGCAATCGTCATCAAGATTGGATTCCTATAGTTATAATTTTCCCAGAATTCTTGTAATCTTTATTACAGTTTGTATCAATAAAGTTTTATACTTTTATTTTTGCAAACAAAATGGCGACTCTGCTGGGAAAAACTTTCTCCTCCGACGAGGAAGTAGCAACTCAATGTGACGTAGCGTCTATCGGGAAGACGCAAAAGACGCTGGTTGTTAAAGTCAACCAGACAGCCTACGAGGCGATGCTCAACTCCAAGACCACTCCCCGTACTGTGGCCACTTCTGCCAAGAGCAAAGTGCGCTCAGTTTGGGTCTCCAAGCCTGCACAATCTGGCAGTTTTGCCACCAAGGATGCTATACCAACTGCTGCACAATCTGCTAGTCAGATTGCTGCACAAACTGTTGTGCCAATAGTTGCACAGTCTGTCTCAATAACTGCTGCACAATCTGTTGCAGTCAAGGCTGCGCAGTCTGTTGCAACTATTGCGCAGGCTACTTCATATGCTGCCTTGTCAAAACAGAAGGCTCCTATGACTCTGGCGCAATTGGCAGTAGCTTTTCCTGTGCAAAATAGCACTCCAGTAACCAAAGTGCATCCCAAGCACTCTAAGACAAGGACTCCTGATGCACTTTCTACCAAAGCTTCTACTGCACAAGTAACCAGTGCACCTTTTACCCATGCGCAAACCAAGTCTGCGCAATCCAAGAAAAATAGCCTTTTGGCTAAATTCCCTTCTTCTCACAACAAAAGAAGTGATTCTACTCCTCTTCCCAAACACCCTATTGCCCCTGCGTAATCTACTGAGGGTAGTCCTTTGACTATTCCTCTTTCTCTTCAAAGCAAAGGAAAAGGCCCATTGGTCTTTTCTCAAACTTCCTTGTCTCATGACTTGGAAGATAACAGAGGGAAACGCTCTTTAGCTAACCCTTCATCTCAAAACAAGGTAAAAGGCCCTTTGGTCTTTTCTCAGTCTTCTTCAGTCTTTACTGAAGAGGATCCATCTGAATGTGTCTCGGCACCAATCAGTTCGAGAACCCTGGCAAACAAGGATTCTTCTTTCCTTTATAACAAGAGTACTTGTACTAATCAAAGAGGTATCCTGCCTACTCCGATAGCAGAATTCCAGGACCTCCCGACTCTCCAAATTTGTCGTTCCAGACAGGGAAAACTGTTAGTGTCTCAAACAGAAACTCCTGGGGGTGAATTTGCTGACCTCAGAACTTATCTTAACCGATCCACTTCGGTAAAACGCAAACAGCCAATGCCGAAGGTCAAACATCATCAGAAACAAATCTCCAAGGTCAAAAATCCTGACACTTATGCCAATGAAGTGAGTACTTCCCTGTATACTCAAGGGACTAAACATTTGAAGAATCGGAATCATGTTCCAAATGTTATCAAAGAACAGATCCCTCGGAACTTTCCTCGTCCTATTGTAGATCTTCGAGAACATCTAAGACAAAAACAGGATAATGTCTCAATATCTCCATCTCAACCATCTGATCATCACTGTAATCATAAAGTCATCATCCAATGCTGTTGTCAAACGACAAAACGATCTGTCTTCGATCGTTTAACTTTTGCTAAATCTGAACCTATGTCAGAAGAAGACGAAGTTTTGTATGCTTCTGTTAACATGACTTCCCGAGACACTGGAGGTAAAAGATGCTCCAAACATGGTAGACCTCCGTAAGCCAAGCCAACGGTATTTGGAATTACTTCAAGAATCTTCTGAAGGAGTATTTCAACATACCCTTTCTCGAAGCCGAGATACAATCGGTCAAAGGAATCTTCCTCAAAATCCTTCAGGTCATCTTCATGTTTCTCAGTCAGGAGATGATTTGTTCTCTGATTATGATGCATACAGTGAAAGCTCTGAACAAACAGTATCTTCCACTGTGCCAAGAGAAGTGACGGCTTATGTTGTCACCGATGATCCGGATGCTTCAAACTTCCGCAAATCAAGAACAGCGAATTGCTGCACTCGAAGACAAATTAAAAACCATGGCTGAGATGGTTGCTAGTATGCATTCCATCATTGTATCACAGCATGCTACACCACCAACTGCACCTATTACTAATCCAGAGATCATAGCATCTTCGATACCTGCCAATACTGGACTGGGGGTAGTGCCTCCCCCAATACCTCCTATACAAGTACAAGTTCAAACTACGCCTAGCCATTCAGGAGCTGGGGGTAGTGCTTACAACGCTGTTCCTCCTCCTACCACTACAACTCAACCTGCTCCTTCTTCTTCATCCGAAGATGCCAATGAAGCTGTCAAACTCTTACGAACCCAATTTGAAGCATTTAAAGTGAAGGACAACTTGCAAAGGTTAGGGATTAAGCAACCCTATCCGGTTGAATGGAAGGACGTCCCGTTTCCCCCGAAATACAAAATACCTACAATTTCTCTATTCGATGGCAGTACTTCTCCGAGTCAATTCATCAATCATTTTGAGGTAATGACTGTTCAACTTCAGCCAAATGACGCTCTTCTTACCAGAGTATTCGTCGGTTGTTTAGCCGGCATAGCTTACGACTGGTACAGAAGTTTGCCCGATGGTTGCATTACTTCTTTTTCAGGTCTCAAACAAATCTTTCTGGAACGGTTCTATGAGGATTTAATGATATGACGATGTCAGCTCTCAACAAAATCAAACAGAAACATAACGAAACTGCTGAGAGTTTTATTGAACGGTTCCGTCGTGAA
>JANAVB010003158.1:0-86586 GCA_029216955.1 Iris pallida
ATCTAGCATAGGTTTTTGGGCCCATTGTGTCTACTACATTAGAGTCTGTACAAGTCATATTGGACTTGATTCATGGCTCGGAGTCCTGTATCTGGACTTCGGTTCAATTTCAAATACATGGACAAAATAGTAAATAATTAATTAATTATTTTTCAAAATTGTTACTTGCTATTTTTGAATTTTTATATATTTTAAGTGCTGTAAAATCTGGGAAAAATTGTATTTAAATACTATGTTAATTTAGATATTTCCATAATTTTTTCAGCATTTAATAAGTATTTTAGTATTTATAAAAATAGTAAAATAGAACTCATTTTTAGGATACATATGTTTGCTGATTTTTAATAAATATTTATGAAGTTTATAAATTCCAGAAAAATTAGTATAAATTCTATAATTAACAAAGATCATTTGGTACTTTATTTATGTAAATTGAGCTTTTTGTCTATCTCAAAAATTGTTGGAACATAGTGTACATTTGATTTATTTATAGAATAATTACGAATTTTAATATTTCGTGTTGTTTTGAGTTATAGACGTATTGGACCTCACCTCGCACTAGTGTAAAGGCCCTAGAAAGTTAGTTAGAGTATTGTGTCACCTTATATTGGTCTCCTATGCTAAAGTCATCATTTGGCTAGGTGTCCAGTCAGAAAGTCGTATCACACAACTAGTGTCTTAGTGTTTAACTTAGTATAAAAAATAAGTTTATGTGTTATTTCTACAGTAACGAGTCACTATGCATCTATAGCATTTTATCGCTGCTTTGTTTTGCTAAAGGCAAGTACCTCTACAAACTTTATATACTGCTATAACAATAAACTGTGATTTTTCAACCATGTTAAATGATGATCCTTGGGGTAGCAAGTTAAAACTTTACATGTATTACTTTCAGTCTCTACCATGTTTAGGACAGTTTTTCATATCTCTCGCATGTTTAAATAATGGGTTAAGGGGAAACTGTTAGTAGTGTACGTGATCATGACCCCCTTCTCCGTATGTATTTATCGCGCACGGTAACATTCTATATGTAACTTTGCCGTATGTTCTGATCTCACATTTGTGTATAGATATACACCGATGCCGTTCGTGCACGTATGTGCATGCCAAAAAAACTTGATATGTACCGCTGTACATCCTATCTACCTATTGACCGATCACGTATATGCTACGGTTTTAAACTTTTAAAATATATGTTGCCATTTCTAAAAAGAACCAATTAAACCATGATATGTCATGATTCCAGTTTATTACACTTATGTTCATGTTTTGTATATTTAGTTTGTTAGAATCAGTACTTGCTCCCGTCCTGACAGGATAATGTTGTAGGTATTCTTACTGAGGAGGAGTTGCTCTGCGATTCCTATTATAGAGTTGCTGCCGAGGACCAGGCCTTATCTTACGAGGATGTACCTGCAGGGAAACTCGTCTAGTTTGCATAGTTGTTCGGAGTTCCGAGAGTAGTCATACTGTTAGACTATGTATTTTGTGACTGGACCTGTATCCAGCTTTACATTTTGGACTTGTACTTGGACTTACTATTATACGAGATAAATTTTGTGTTTGGGACATTTCTGACTCTTTATTACTTATAGAACTGTTAGCAAATTTTAGTCTTATCTTGTTATCTTTAGAACAGCTTACTATGCTTTATCTCAAGCGTAGGCTGGACATGACTCGGTCCAGCCCAACAATTTGGGTAGCGGATCGTGACATATTTTTAGTGGTGGCCCATGCAGGTCCTGACTAAATTGTTTGGTTACGTTATTATACCAAGCATGCCTACAATTAGGAACTTAAGGTAATTAGACAACATTAGGAATGACGCTTAGAACACCTAGAGGAATACTAGGACTGCAACATAGGAAACGCATCACATGCTCGCTATTACAATTAGATTTTCTTGTTTATGATTGTTTACTTTAAAGAGTCCTTATAAGTCCTTTTTTATTTTAGATGGTGCTCACCCGCTCATACCAGTATGTCACACCTGAGAATGGCACACTCCCTATCCAGTCGGTTGACCAGTTGACGGATACACCTCCACCTCCACCTACCATACTCCCCCACTCCACAAATCCACCAACCCAAATGCCTCCACCACCTTCCACATCACAGTCCCAGCAGGACCCGATACTCCCACCACCACCTATCACTATACCTACCCAGGCTTCCGTCACACTCGACGGGAACCAACTGCTCACTCTGATCAGGGGTTCCTAACGACCCAGCAGGAGCAGACCACCCTACTCCGTCAGAGCATGGAGCGTTCTGAGGGACGTACCGTGGTCCCACCACCTGTAGAGCCACGGCAGAGAGCAGGGACAATCAAGGACTTCATGGGTCTGAACCCCAAGGAGTTCTTAGGGACCGAGGGCATAGTAGTAGCAGATGACTGGCTAGACTCGGTAGAGTGGAAGCTCCTTGGAGCTAGGTTGCCGAGTGACCTCCAGGTCGAGGCAGCGGGATTTCTGCTGATAGACTTGGCAGGAGTTTGGTTCAGGAATGAGCCGCTATTTGCGAGAGGGAAGGCCACTTGGGATCAGTTCAAGACCCAGTTCAAGAAGAAATTCTTCTCGACTACCGCTAGGGTAGCCATGGGGCTACGATTCCAGAACATCCAGCAGAAGAATCGTTCTATTGACGAGTATACAGCAAAGTTTAGTCATTTGAGCCGTTTCGCTCCTAGTCTAGTTGCAGACCCTGAGGAGATGACGTGTAGGTTTTGCCATGGTCTAGTTCCAGACATTGGCATTCTTATAGTGGCGAACGGTACGAATGACTACTACCAGAGCCTAGAGTTGGCCCAGAGCATAGAGGAGCGTCTTCTGTCTTACAAGAGGCCGGTTTTTGTACACCTTGAGGGACCCTCCAAGCGTTAGGCTTTCCAGCCGAGAGCACCGACGCCGCACCAGCAGACATACCGTCCTCCCACACCACATCATCCGACCCCGCTAGTTAGAGCCCTGGGACCTCGACAGCAGCAGAAGGGAGCTTTGTGTGCATTCTGTAAAAGTCCAGGCCATGATGCTTTCATCTGTAGGAAGAGGTTGGGCAGTGTTTAGCTTGTGGGTCTACCACCCATCAGCTTCGGGACTGTCCAGTAGCGAGAGTACCAGGTGCCAGACCACCGTCTAGAGGACTGCCGCTTTCGACTCAGCAGCAGAGGTTTGGGCAACATCTGCAGCAGCAGAAGGGACCCCAAGAAAAGGCTTATAGCCTAGCTCTTGAGCCGGAGCCGGAGCAGGTTTCGGAGCCCGATTATTTGGCTGACGTCATCACAAGTCATGTTTATTTACATACTTTTTTAGCTCTATGCTTGTTTGATTCTGGTGCATCTCATAGCTTTCTGTCATTAGAGTTTATGCATAATCACCACTTAGTAGCTACACCTATCGAGGAAATGAGTAGAGTAATGACGGGAGGCAGACCAGTGCCCATTAGAGCTATCTATAGATGCTTTATTACTATAGCTGGAAGAGAGTTTAGGGGACGATTCTTTGTGATGCCACTCCCCGGGTATGATATCATATTGGGGATAGACTGGCTTAGCTATGCCCATGCAGCTATAGACTGTCATGAGGGTAGTATTCTGTTCAGTCCCCAGGCACGGCACCATTCAGTATCATGAGGATAGGGCCGGAGATCAGTCTAGAGTCGAACTATTGTGAGACAGTTGGGGAGATAGCACCGCCACACCCTATCATTAGGGAGTTTATGGATGTATTTCCAGAGGATCTTCCAGGACTTCCGCCTGACAGAGATATGGAGTTCACTATAGATTTTGTACCGGTTCATCACCAGTTTCCCGGGCTTGCTATAGAGTGAACCCCAAAGAGGCCGTAGAGATGAAGGAGCAGATTGATGACCTGTTGAAAAAGGGTTTCATTCGATCTAGTGCTTCTCCATGGGAAGCGCCAGTACTCTTTGTGCCTAAGAAGGATGGTATAGTTCGGTTGTGCATTGACTACCGGGCGTTGAATACCATCACCATTAAGAAAAAATATTCTCTGCCCAGGTTAGATAATTTGTTCGACCAGTTGAGTGGGGAGAAGGTGTTTTCCAGGATAGATTTGAGACTCAGGTACCACCAGGTGAAAGTCAGGGCTGCAGACATCCAGAAGACGGCGTTCAATACGAAGTACGGGCAGTACGAGTTTCTGGTGATGCCATTTGGTCTCACAAATACGCCAGCTATCTTTATGAACTTGATGAATAAGATATTTCATCAGTATCTGGATAAGTTTGTCATAGTATTCATCGACGACATCCTGATATACTCGAAGACGCCGGAGGAGCACGCAGAGCACTTGCGGACAGTTTTGAGGATTCTGAGGCATGAGAGGTTGTTTGCCAAATTGTCGAAGTGCGAGTTTTTTTTGGACCGAGTGGAGTTTCTCGGTCATGTAGTTACTGGAGAGGGGATCTCGGTGGATCCCAGAAAGATTGCTTGCCGTTGAGACGTGGAAGGCTCCGACGTCAGTTTCAGAGATCAGGAGCTTTCTGGGTAGCCGGCTATTATAGGAAGTTCGTCCAGGACTTTGCTAGGATAGCCGAACCCATGACGAAGCTGACACGGAAGGACGCAGAGTACATCTGGTCAGAGGACTGCCAGGCAGCATTTGAGGAGCTGAAGAGGAGGCTGACGACCGCTCCAGTTCTGACATTACCTTCAAGGTCTGGAGGTTTTACCATATACAGTGATGCTTCAGAAAAGGGGCTAGGATGTGTCCTACAGCAGCATGGAAAAGTGATTACTTATGCATCTAGGCAATTACGGACTCATGAGCGGAACTATCCTACCCATGACCTAGAGTTAGCTGCGGTGATCTTTGCACTTAAGTTATGGAAACATTACTTATACGGAGAGCGTGTGGAAGTCTTTACTGACCACAAGAGCTTGAAGTATGTGTTCACGCAGAAAGAACTGAACATGAGCCAGAGACGATGGTTGGAGTTGATGAAGGACTTCGACATCGATTTACAGTATCACCCCGGGAAGGCAAATGTGGTGGCGAATGCGCTGAGCAGGCATCCGATGGCATGGTAACTGATGATAGATCGGCATTTGCGAAAAGATCTGGAGAAGCTCGGTATCGAGATAGTTCGGCCAGGATCAGTGATACAGATGATGGCGCTTGACATTCAGTCAGGGTTGATGGAGCAGATCAAGGAGGCACAATCTACAGATGAGAGCCTTAACAGAATTTGAGCCCAGGCTTTAGCTGGATTGCTAGATGAATTCACCGTAGCAGAGGATGGATCCTTGAGGCATGGTAGCCGATTATGCGTACCGAAGGGAGAGCTGATAGAGGCAGTCTTGCAGGAGGTACACCGATCGAGATATTCTATTCACCCTGGTGCCAACAAGATGTACCGTAACTTACGGGAACATCTTTGGTGGCACAGAATGAAGAGAGATGTATCACATTTTATTTCGAGATGCCTAGTTTGCCAGCAGGTCAAGATGGAGCACCAGAGGCCAGCTGGTCTGTTGCAGCCGTTACCCATTCCCGAGTGGAAGTGGGAACACATCACGATGGACTTCGTCTCAGGGCTTCCTCGTTCCCAAGGAGGGAAGGATGCCATTTGTGTCATCGTGGACAGGCTGACGAAGTGTGCGCACTTCATACCCTTCAAGGTGGGGCTTTCCACCGAAAAGTTGGCAGAGCTATACATGCAGCAGATAGTTCGCTTGCACGGAGTACCAGTGTGCATCGTGTCGGACCGAGACAGCAGATTCACGTCCCACTACTATAGGAGCTTGCAGGAGGAGTTGGACAGTCGGCTCAAGTTCAGTACGGCGTACCACCCGCAGACAGATGGGCAGTCCGAGAGGATGATACAGACGCTAGAGGACATGTTGAGGACTTGTGTGCTAGACTTTGGCGGATCATGGGAGAGCCATCTGTACTTGGTAGAGTTTTCATACAACAACAGCTACCAAGCCAGTATCGGTATGTCTCCTTTCGAGGCACTATATGGACGACAATATCGTACACCGCTCTTTTGGGATGATGTTAGAGATAGAGTTATGCTTGGGCCAGAGATGATCACGGATGTAGCAGAGAAGGTCGGGATGATCAGAGACAGGCTCAGAATCGCTCAGGATAGGTAGAAGCATTGGACCGATGCTAGTCGCAGACCGATGGAGTTCGCTGACGGAAATATGGTGCTAGTGAAGATATCACCTACTAGAGGGACGATCCGGTTCGGACGAGGAGGCAAGTTGAGCCCCAGATACATCGGGCCGTTCGAGATACTTGGCAGGATCGGAGAGATAGCTTATAGGGTTGCACTTCCACCAAATCTAGCAGGAGTTCACGATGTCTTTCATGTGTCTCAGCTGAGGAGATATGTTCCGGACCCCAGCCATGTGCTAGATCATTCAGAGTTGGAGATCGGACCGAGCCTTGCAGTTACTGAGCAGCCAGTGGAGATATTGGACATGAGGGAGAAGAGGCTGAGGAACAAATTATACCCTGAGTACGAGTAGCTTGGAGCCGTCACTCCCCGGGTGAATCTACTTGGGAGAGGGAGTCGGACATGAGGGAGAGATATCCTTACTTGTTCGACCCAACAGTTGCGAGGGAACCACCCGTTCCCGTTTGATACCCTAGAGGTTAGTCTTAATAATAATCTTAGTCATTTGTTTGCATTGCTTGCTATATTAGAATGTTTGTAGAGTCTTCTATCCTTGTAAATTTCGAGAACGAAATTTTTCAAGGAGGAAAGATTTGTAAGCCCCTAAATTTCAAAATAGTATTTTTATAATTTTAAATAGTCTTTTATACTTAAAATGAATTATTATAATTATTAGAAATTTTTCTAGAATTTTTAAATGATTTTTAAATGATTTCTAAATCAAAATATATTAATTTATAATATTTAAATTTGTTTTAATATCATTATACAATTTATCAAATTGTTATTATATCAGTTTGCAATTATATGATTTATTTTAATTACAGTTTGCAAATTATATTTGCAAACTGTTAGGCATAGGACTTTTCTGTAAAACCCCAAATTTGGGGGACCCTTCGGCATAACCACCGTCACCCCCCCCCCCCCCCACGTTCTCTGGCCAGCTGCCCCCGACGACCGACGACCCCCTTGACCACTGCCCCGACAATCCGGCAGCCCCAGCCCTAAAACCGACCTCCTCCTCCCTATAAATACCCCTCCAGACTAAACCCTAACCCTAGTCTAATTTTCAACCACAACAGCCCCTTCTTCCCCGACGAGACTCCACCGAAACCCTAACTCCGACGACCCCCTAGGGCCACCTCCACAGCCACCTTCACCACCATCGACCACCGCCATCCAGTTCGCCACGTTAAGGCGAGTGCAGCGCCACCACAGCGCCGCAACGCCGACGCTTCCTCCGCCCTGTCACCGCATCAACAGCCCGCTCGACTTGGACACGTACGTGTCTTTTAGCTTTTCGTGTCCTGTTGTGTCTCGTACTCACCTATGTTACTCGTCGAGTCTCGACGAACCTCGCGGTAAGTCTGGACACGTCCAATTCGATTCGTGCCTGTCGTGCACGACCCGGACACTTGGACTCGGTCGTTCTTCGTGTCCCTAACTGTCAGGACACGAAGTTTGGGCTATCGGGTTAAAACCCATTAACCTAAATTCTAATATAAAACTAACCCGAACCCTTCCCTAAACAACTGACTCGGGCTGACCCCCTGGCCAGCCCGAGCGCGCTAAAACCCTACCCCTTGCCCTGGCCGAGTTCGAGCCCCTCCTTTCCTCTTCTTTTCTTTTTGTTTTGTTTTGTTTATTTTATTATATATATGTATATATGTATTTATATATATATGTATATATGTAAAAAAAAAAAAATATATGTATATATGTATATGTATTTATGTATATATATATATTATTATATATATACTGTTATATATATATATATATATATATATATATATATATATATATATATATATAGTATATATATATATATATAACAGTATATATATAATAATATATATATATATTTTTATATATTATATATATATATATATATATATATATATATATATATATATATATATATATATGCAGTATTTGTATATATATATATATTTTATATTTAGTACTTTATATATATATATATATATATATATATATGTATATTTATTATATTATATATATCCATTATATATATATATATATATATCTATATATATATATATATATATATATATATATATATATATATATCTATATATATATATATATATATATATATATATATATATATATAATATATATTTATATGTATATATATAATGTTGTTGTTGTATATTTATGTATGTATTTCAAATTCTACCTTGTACAAAATATTATTATGTAAAATTTCACAAGTTATTTTTATGTACAATTTTGTGACTTGCATATTTTACCACTTTAAAAATATATTATTTATATTTAAATTTCTGTATTTTATTAATCATGGCCAATTGATGTCCAAACCAAGCATGGGTTTTGGGTCCAATTATGTCTAAATATTGGACTTGATTCATGGCTCGGGGTCCTGTATCTGGACTTCGGTTTAATTTCGAATACATGGACAAAATAGTAAATAATTAATTAATTATTTTTCAAAAATTGTTACTTGTTGTTTTTGAATTTTATATATATTTAAGTGCTGTAAAAATCTGGGAAAAATTGTATTTAAATACTATGTTAATTTAGATAATTTATTATAATTTTTTCCGCATTTAATAAGTGTTTTAGTATTTTATAAAAATAGTAAAACAGAACTCATTTTTAGGATACATATGTTTGCTGATTTTTAATAAATATTTATGAAGGTTTATAAATTCCAGAAAAATTAGTATAAATTTCTATAATTATCAAGGATCATTTTGGTACTTTATTTTATATAAAATTGAGCTTTTTGTCTATCTCAAAAATTGTTGGAACATAGTGTACAGTTTGATTTATTTATAGAATAATTACGAATTTTAATGTTTCGTGTTGTTTTGAGTTATAGACGTATTGGCTAGTGTAAAGGCCCTAGAAAGTTAGTTAGAGTATTGTGTCACCTCACATTGGTCTCCTATGCTAAAGTTATCATTTGGCTAGGTGTCCAGTCAGAAAGTCGTATCACACAACTAGTGTCTTAGTGTTTAACTTAGTATAAAAACTAAGTTTATATGTTATTTCTACATTGACGAGTCACCAGACATCTATAGCATTTTTATAGCTATTTTGCTTTGCTAAAGGCAAGTACCTCTATAAACTTTACATACTGCTATAACAATAAACTGTGATTTTCCAACCATGTTAAATGCTGATCCTTGGGGTAGCAAGTTAAAACTTTACATGTTGTATTACTTTCAGTCTCTACCATGTTTAGGACAGTTTTTCATATCTCTCACATATTTAAATAACGGATTAAGGGAAAACTGTTAGTAGTGTACGTGATCATGACCCCCCTTCTCCGTATGTATTTACCGCGCACGGTAACATTCTATATGTAACTTTGTCGTATGTTCTGATGGATACACACTGATGCCGTTCGTGCACGTATATACAAGCCAGAAAAACTTGATATGTACCGCGGTGCATCCTATCTACCTATTGACCGATCACATACATGCTACGGTTTTAAACTTTTAAATATATATTGTCATTTCTAAAAAGAACCAATTAAACCATGATATGCCATGATTCCAGTTTATTACACTTCTGTTCATGTTTCGTATATTTAGTTTATTAGAATCAGTACTTGCTCCCGTCCTGACAGGATAACGTTGTAGGTATTCTTACTGAGGAGGAGTTGCTCTGCGATTCCTATTATAGAGTCGCTTGCCGAGGACCAGGCCTTATCTTACGAGGATGTACCTGCGGGAAAAACTCGTCTAGTTTATGTACTTGCTCGGAGTTCCGAGAGTAGTCATACTGTTAGACTATATATTTGTGACTGGACCTGTATCCAGCTTTACATTTTGGACTTGTACTTGGACTTACTATTATACGAGATGACTTTTGTGTTTGGGTTTCTGACTCTTTATTACTTATAGAACTGTTAGCACATTTTAGTCTTATCTTGTTATCTTTAGAACAGCTTACTACGCTTTATCTCAAGCGTAGGCTGGACATGACTTGGCCCGGCCCAACAATTTGGGTAGCGGATCGTGACAAGAGGAAAATAAATAAATGTACGGCGCACTAGTCTCTCGGGTGAGTCACTAACGGCAGCTAGAGGAAAGTAAATGCACGACACATTTGTGTTTCAACCGAGGCACTAGTGGCATCTAGAGAAAAGTAAATAAATGTACGACGCACTAGCTCTCGGCTGAGTCACAAATGGCAACTAGAGAAAAGTAAATGTGTGAAAGCCCCTGCGCCTAATAACTGTCTTCCCCTCCCCATGCACTACTCGTGCTGAATCCACACCACGATATTTCTAATAACCGCTAAATCTTCTAGGCAATTATATTAGCAGTTATATCCTAACGCTCGTCCTGTACGCACCGATGTACGGTCGATACGCAAGTCCGAATCTATATGAGACACGTGACATCGTGGCACACAGGTGTCGGCCAATGAATGCGACACAAACCAAGGTGGTCCCTTAACTCTAGGCCAAATAAAGAAAACTAAAGTATAGTAATTTGCAACTACATATGGTTTTGAAAGAACAACTTATAAGAAATAAAACATGCATGATATTGAGCTAGAAATTAAACAGTAAAGGCAAGGTGTCTTGCTTGGTAGGACGCCTAGTGTACTGCAATGATCAATGTGGCACGAACTGCGACTTCGGTGCAAAAACTATGTAAGGTGACCTCTGATGATGACACGGACGGTTCCTTCGGGTCCAGAACAGTCCAATTAGTTAGGGTGGACATACAGAAGTTCGAATTCAAAAGTGGATAGGGAATACTATTAGTCATAGTCAAGAAGCAGATAGTTAATGGGATTTTTGGAGGACAAAATACTTATACAATTTTTTTTAGAAAATAGTTTTATTTATTTATTGAGGAGTAGATTTTATTAGTGTAAAAATTACTTTGGTAATTATTTTTAAACACTAGAAAAGCATTGTATAAATTTGGTAACCACTATTTATTAATAATAATATTCAAATATCTAGAAAAAATCATTTTTGACCAAAACTATAATTTAAATTTTGGGGAAATAAATAAAAACCCACTTTTTAGAATACCATAAAATATTTTAGTAATATATATATATATTTTAGGTTGAGCCAAAGTCTATATTTTTATTACACACATAAGTTTTAGAAATATCAATAATAAAAATAATGATAATAACCAATTAAAAATAATAATACAAATATTTATATATACCATATATCCTAACAAAATATATACCATATATACCATATATATATATATATATATATATATATATATATATATATATATATATATATATATATATATATATATATATATATATTTATATATATATATACTATTTTATACTGATAAAATACTAATAGCAATAAAGTAGTAATATAACAAACTTTATTAATAACAGAAATATTAATAATAACATATATTTAGTTATACAGTACATATATATACTTAATAATATAGCAAATAATTAAATATAATAATAATAATAATAATAATAATAATACTGATATAATAATAATAATAATAATAATATAATAATAATAATAATAATAATAATAATAATAATAATAATAATAATAATAACAAACAAAGACTAAGAAACCAACATAATCAACAAACAAAAATAAATAAATAAATCGATAAATAAATAAATCAATCAAAAAATCGCAGCTGCTGTTTCCTTTTCCTTATTTAGGAAAGAGGGAGAGAGAGGTGGAGGAGAACGAGGGATGAGAGGAGCGGTCGAGAGAGAGAGCAGAAGGAGCTCGGGAGAAGTGAACGGAGAAAAGGGGGTTCGGGGTTCCGGCTGCGCGCGCCTCAGGTCGGGAGGGGTTTCGGCGTTTCCGCGGAGGAGCGGGGGCTCAGGCGCGGCGGAGCGCCTTCATCGGCGCGGTTGCGGTGCTGGCCGGGGCGGAGGCAGTAGAAGAACGGAGGGTCGGCGGTGCTGGATCTGGCCGATCGGCTACGGGAGGCGAGGAGGAGAGGGAAGGAGAGGTCGGAGAGGGCTGGGAGAAGGGGGCGGAGGCGGCGCGAGGGTCGCCGTCGCTCGACGTAGTAGGGCGGTGCGGCATGGTGAAGCAGTGCACGGCGGCCGGAGCTGACGGGGGCCGCGGCGCTCGACGGTGGAGGTCGAGATGGGCGAGCGCTGGTTCGGGCTCAAAGGCATCGCTCGGCGTGGCTAAGGCGCGGGGAAACGGCGACGCGTCGGGCGCTGGGGCGGCTGATGGCGGGCGCGGCGGCGGTTGTCGCCGGTTCGACGAGGTAAGTGATAATGTGATGATGGTTTGGTTTAATTTGGTAAAATTTTGTTTTGGGGTTTCGGGAGGTGGCCGGCTGTTCGCGGTGGCCGGGGATAGATGGGCTCCAGAGTTGAAGGTGGCCGAGTGAGGGGGCCGGCTGCGTTGTGGGGTCGCCGGTGGAGACGGGTTGGTGGTCGGACTGCAGGTCGTCGGGAGTTCATCGGTGATGGTGTGTTGGTCGTAATGGTGGTGATGATGGTGGGTTAATGGTGGTGATGGGGTGGTCTTGGTCCCCGACGAAAATTGGCAGAGGGTGGTTGTTGTCGTAGTGGTGAAGAAGTGTGGGGATGGTGGCTGGTCGGTGGTTACGGCGATGTTGGTGAAGTCGGATCGAGGCTGTAAGGAATAGGAAGGGTGGTCGAGACTGTACGGGGTTGGACGGCGATGGCGGGAGAGGAGGAGCTGTGATGACCGCTCCGCCCCAGCGGAACGCTGATTCAAACGGCAAGTGCAACGACTCAAACGAGCCGTCGACCGGAAGAGTTGGCATCGACCTGATGAAGAATCGATGGAAGGCTTACATTGGCCCGTCAAGATGAATCCAGACTTAGACTTTCGAAGGGCGTGCTCAGAGTATCGCTCGGCTGATGCGAACATCGCTAAGGTGGGTGGCTCCGATGAACCCGTCTTTGCTTAGCCTAGACACATAACAACATGGACACTAATGCTAGAATCGCTAGGCGATAACACTGTGCAAGCTAATAAATGATTCAACGCACCTAGCTAAGGGAATAATCCTATATTGTATGCTTGTTTAGATATGGAAAAGAATATGGAAAAATGTGAGAACTCTCGCACCGCGCTCAACGCTCGTGCTAAGGCACAAGCTTACGTTCAAGTCCCTTACGCGTTCAACAATGAAACAATAAATGGTCTACAACAATGAAACGAAAGACTATCGACATAGTCGTTCCGAGTAGAGTATAGCAACATTGGAAGACTTCGGGACCGATGGGTCTCCAAGGCGACTCCCGCACGGAGAGTTGCATAATGAATGAATGAATCCACGAATGAATGAATGAATACGTGAAAAATGAATGAATGAACGAACAAGGGAAAGAAAGAAATGAAAGAGTGAATAAAAGATAAGGCATGAAAGACGTTAGCGACAGGTATGACGGGCACGTGCAACAGGGCTCGCTACCCGCGCAGCACGGACGCCAACCTGGTCGATAACGCATTATGGCTCAAGACAGCCATTATGTTAAATGACAAGTAAAATACGAAATGGTCGTGGACAAACGGCACGGGCGATGGGGGGGAATACCATGGCCGTCATGAGGAAGGATTATGCGGCACGGGCGATGGAGGGGAATACCATGGCCGGCCTAGGCGGAATCAGACATGGGGCTTATGGGCTGCTTTGAGTGGGGGCTCGGCCACTCAAGAAGACGTAAGGCCAGGCATTTCAAGAGACTATCAAGGTGTACCAGCCATCACGCTTCGATAGGTATGAATGCCCAAGTGATATGTCCAAAATGGCTTGTAAAGCCAGCGACCCATGCATGTAGATTAAGTGAACTATGCTGGTGGCAATCTACGTGCAAGTCCTTGTATTGAAACAAGTAATCCAAGTTAACTAAATGAAGTGCCTCCTGAACATGCTTGAAATGTAACATCCTGAACATGCTCGAAATGTAACACTCCTGAACATGCTCGAAATGTAACACTCTTGAACATGCTTGAAATGTAACACTCTGAACATGCCTAAAATGTAACACTCTGAACATGCCTACGACGTGCTAGAACATGCCTACGACCTGTTAGAACATGCCTACGACGTGCTAGAACATGCCTACGACGTGCTAGAACCTGAGGCAGGGACACGCCCTCAACATTGAATGTTTACATGAATCACGTTAAGTTACTACATATGAATTGCTGACTGACTTGGTTTACTTTGGACAGGGAAGGCCGGACGGTAAGTATGGATAAGTCGTGCATGCATTTTCATGCAGACACTTGAATTCGGCAATACGAGATAGGTTACGAAATATGCCATGAAACTGATCCTAAGGCAAGATTAGAAAGATAATGAATGATAGACGGTGCACAAAAGTAAATGGAACGTGTTTGGTAATGATAGCATTGTGGGCGAGCTAGCCTCCCCACCAGTGCATAACAATGTACTGATAACCCCACAGTCTACTTACAGGATACAGGAGACGTCATCGGGTGCGGAGCTTTCCTCGAACGTGCTAAGGCGCGGAGCTATCTCTGGAGCCTTGGAGCGTCTCAAGGAGCTGGAGCACCATATACGGGACATAATTTATCGGAACATCGCCATGAATCGTTCCATGTTGTAAGCCACTTGGCACACCTTTTATGTTTCAGAGAGAGAGAGAGCTTGAGTGATTTGTAATATCGGCCTAGCGCCGCTTGTAAACTTCTTGAATATCAATAAAGATTTAAATTCGCTTCAATTTGTGTTCATTTACTTTTCGCTGCAAATGGGGACACTCTGTGCGACTCTGTGGCCTAGTTCAAATCGGTCGTTTCTGGACTTGGCCTTGCACGGGCGCAACCTAGGCCCGTGCGGTATCACGCCTTAGCGAGGACGATCGCTCCTACGGGAGCGGGGCGTGACAGAGGGAGAGAGGATGAAATCCAGTGGGGAAGAGAGAGGGAAGGAGAGAAGCCGTGCAGAGGCTTGGCGGCGTTAGGGAGCGGGAAGCGGCTCGGCGTTTGCCGACGGGGCGCGCTAGGCCGGTGAGGGGACTGGAGAAGGAGAGCGGGAGAGAAACGGAGGAGAGAGGATGGTGTCGAAGGGCGGCGGAGAGCGGAGAGGATGCGGCATGGGTCTTCACCTGCGCGGGCGGCAGACGGGTGGAGAGGAGGAGGAGCTGAAGAGAGGGAGACGGAATCGGAGTGAGGCAGAGCGGGGGATACTCACGGAGGGCTCGGCAGAAGAAGTAGGTTTTTGGTAGAGGCGCGCTGCTCCGGACGGCGGTCGGAGCGGCCTGCGGTGCGGCTCCGGCGATGGTAAGGGTGTGCGGCCAGGGAGAAGGAGGAGTGGGTGGAGATTGACTCAGGGCGTCGGCCAGCTCGCGGAGGGGCGCGGCGACAGACTTTGGAGAACGGGGGGCCGACCTCTGGTCGAGGGTTTCCACGGCACGGCGGAGGACGGCTCGCCGGAGATGGAGGTAAGCCACGGTGGTGGCGGGGGTGTTTGTTTTGTTTCTTTAATTTGGGGGTTCTGAGGATTTTGGTGGCGGTGGTCGTCTGATCGGCGATGGCCGTGGTGGCGGAGGCGGTGTTGGTCTGGTGTGGGTCGAGGGTTTTTCGGGGTCGTCGGCGTTGAACGCCGGTGATTGTGGTGGTTTGTGGTCAGGATGGTGGCTGGTGGATCTGTGTTGGTGGCGGGTGGCCGAGACTGGTGGTTCTGGTGATGGCCGAGGGGCAGGGTGGTCGGACAAAGGGCAGCGGGTGGTCGGAACAGGGTGAGGGTGTTTCGGATGGTCGGGCCAGAACCGAGAAGGAGTACGGCGTGGTGGTGGGCGACGGAAGTGGTCGACTGGTGGTGTTTGTTTTGGTCGGGAGTCGGGGTTGATGACGAGGGTCGCAATGGTGTAGGGAAGACGTGAAGCGACAGTGGCTCGCCGGAGTTAGGTTTAGGATTCTTATTTTGGTTGTATGTGTCGGGGTGTGTCCAACACAAGGGATACAATGTATATGTATATATATTGGAATAAGAACGGGGAGGGGACACGGACACGGACGATGCACATTTTTGCGAAAAATTTGTGGATGTGAATTGTGGAGACAATAATATGGAGGAGTACCTGCCTATTTATAGGATGTGAGAATTCCTAGTTGGATAAGGATTACGAGTAGTTTAAACCCAAGATAGATAATTCGCAACTTAATTTAAAATCAATCAAATCCAAATCCAAATACAAATCTAATTTAAATCTAATTAAATTTTTAGTTTAAAATCGAATGAGATAAATCAAATTTCAAATATTTAACTATTTAAATAAATCCATAAATTCAAATCAAGATTTAAATCGCCACAATAATTTCAAAATATATTTTCCAAAAATACTAATAATAATAATTTCAAAAATTACATTATTATTTAAAACAAACTAATAAATAATTACAAATATATATGTATGCACAAATAATGTTTTCATAATTATGCTTTTCTAGTATACAATAAAAATATTATTTATTATTAATAATTGTGAGAAATGAAGGGCAATAAAATAACAAACTTGGAAATTTTGGAACGATAAAAATAATAATTATTATGTATATTATTTTGAAACTATAAAAATAGAAAAAATATTTTTTAAAAATATGTACGCTCGCACATATTCGCACTCGTCGAGCAATTACGAAAAATAAAATTTTGCGCGTGACGTACAATGCATCTATGCTACGTATAAATACAAAAAAATCACTATTAAATTTATTAAAAAATTAGTAGAAATTTAGAGATTTTACATCCTACCCAACTTAAAAGAATTTTTTCCTCGAAATTAAGAATTAGTAGGGGGGTGTGAGAAGGCACAAGGGGGTATTGGTGAGAAAATCAATTCACAACGTTCAACAAAGATGCATTAGGAACTCGCGATTTCAATAATGGCGGGGATAATCATGGGTTAGCGCAGGAAGGAAATGAGTAAGGGTTAAGGTTAAAACAAGATAACAGGCAATAAAGAATATTATGGGTTCAAGAAAAATGAAATAAATTAGAGACCTTAAAGTTATGGTCTCTTGAGAGTAGGTTGAGGCACGATTTAGAGAACGAATTAGATTCACTCCTAATTTAAGTGATTAGAAGGTCATGATTGTAAATATTGGCCGGGAAGAAGGACGAGTAGTTTAAGACGAAGATATACCAACATCGAGTGATAATGGTCATAGGTGATAGGATAGCTAGAGGAATTTCTAGCACAATGCCTTCGTCCTTCTAAAATAGATGAAGGTGAAAGCAATATAGAGTTCGAAGGAGGCGTTATCGAATACGAATACGTGATTCAAAGACGATCGAATAATTCAACGAAATTGTCAAGGCAGTCGTGGATGGGACTCTAGAGGACAAGTTTAGCTATGTCCCCATCCACGTAGAACGATAGATAAAGCGAACCAAAATGCACTAGGTTGATCAGACCATCATGTACCAGTTCTGATTAGACAATATGTTAGTGGGTACGACCCAAATAACATATGTCTTGAACAAGCTCGATAAAGAATAAGCTTGCAAAACTAGGCTACATTAGCATCATTAGTCTAGATAGTAAAAATATAGGCATGTGAAATTAAGATTGAAATAATAAATAGTCTAAGTGTCATAAGGATCTAAGTCTTGTTTATTCCTATATCATCATTCTACGATTTTGTTGACCAAGACTTGGTTGACTAAATGGGTTAAATTTCCTCTAGTCTCTATGGTCTAGATAATACTATTTGTATTTCCTTAATGGTCAAGGGTGTGTCAGGTCGTGGGGTATTCTACCCAACTTAAAGAATTAAGCTAAGGGTATTTGGGACATCTAACTAGTAGGGTCAATCTCTAGCAAGCACGAAGGGAAGATAAGAATAATGATAGGAGAAATCAAGCAAGATGCAAATCAATGAGTTAGACGGTAGATAAAATCTAGGAGTGAGGTCAAGTATGTGGATGAGATCCTAGACTTCTAATCCTATACGCAGGCTTGCTTGGTACAGTAAAGTAACCAAACAATTTATCTTGACCTGCATGGGCCACCACAAAAACATGTAACGCCCCAGTCCCAAAATACGTAGGACTAGGAACGTAGACATGCCAGCCGTATAATAAATATACGTAAGCTGTAAAATGCAGTAGAACCATAACTAATCTCATCCACACAAAAATGAATAAAAGATATCATATAATGAGAATGAATTGTCTTGATACAATATGTTGGGCGGAGACAAATCCACTACCAACAAATAAGGGAAAAATACATAGAAAATAAAATGAGTTTGGCGAGCGAAGCGAAGACGATCCAAATGCAATCATCCTCGAAGAAATAACGATTATCACGGCTAGAGCTAGAACACCTGCGAAAGACAAGAGCACACACCTGGCGAGATAACCAGGTCCTCAGAGGGACGTAACAAGACACATAATATCATGCCATATAAACTGAATAAATATTGCTCAAATAAATAAGTCAATTGAATTATAACATGGTCCAATACGCACCTATTGAACTAGCTTACCATCCCCCCAACCAAACAAGGACAGGAGATGGTAAACTAATTCACGGTGACGTATCTTTCTATACTATGAATACAATATGGTATCCGGACCCCAACAAGGTTCAATACCTTCTCATCGAAGTAGTAAGTCACACCTACAACAAGATGTGACGAACTAATTCGCGACAAGTTATTGTTCCAAGCCACGGTCAGATACAAGTACCCAAACCAAGAGTACTCATACCTAACGGATAAGGATGCCTAACCAAATCTAAGTGAATGCAGTTTTAAGAATAGTTTATGGTCGTATGACTACCGGGTCAAGTCACAAAAATATCAATACAATACTCAGTAGCGAGTCACAACACCATATACTAATCCTCAGTATCGAGCGAGTCTATATCATATAGTCTACCTATCGTTCCTCAGTAGCGAGCGAGTCTACGATAGAAAGGGTGGTAGTCAACTTCCTATCATGTTCTCCCCGCCCAATGCCAACTCATAACTGCTAAGTCTTCTAGCATGCAATTCTAATAGCAGTTATTTTCTAACGTACGGCTTGTACGTACTGGTGGCCAGCCAATCACGTATGTCCGAGTCCTATATGTGACTCACAACAATGTGGTACAAATGTGTCAAGGCCTATGTATGCAACACACAAGGTGGTCCCTTAAATCTAGGTTTAATGTGTAAGAAAAATAATACATAGCAGAAAATATAAATGAACAGTAAGTTCTAACAAGTTATGCCATGTATCACAGTTTATTTTGCATAAAGAAAATAATGAATAATGCATGAAATATGAGCTAAAATAAATAAACAGCAAATGGCAAGGTGTCTTGCCTGGTAGGACGCCTGGTGTACCGTAATGATCAATGTGGCACGAACTGCGACTTCGGGTAAAAACTACACAAGGTGACCTCTGATGGTGGCACGGACAGTTCCATTGGGTCCAGGATGGTTGAATTTGTTAGGGACGACATAAAGAGGTATATAATTGGCAACGGAATAGGAATAGTGGGATGAGTCACAGACAGGATGATAATTGAAGAAATTTTTGAGGAAATAATACATATAATATTTAAAAAAAATATTTATAATATTTGAAATATATATTTGTTAGTTAAAATAGTTTAAGATAATCTTTGAAAATATAAGAATCATTGTAAGGCAAAAACTTGATTTGTGTCAAAACATAATTTGTAGGTCCAAATCTACAGATAAGACATCATAAAATAATATTAATATATTTCTATCCCGAAATAATTTTAGGAAAATATTTTAAAAATAAAAATAAAAATAAAAATAAAATTATTTTTAGCCTAAAAATTCTATGCTTGTAAAATATGATTCTAGGTAACAATATATTTCCTTAGTCCAAAATATTTATAAAAAACACTTAATAATCTAGATAGTTATTTTTAGGGCTAAAATCTAATCTTAGTCAAATAGAGTTTTTGTAAAACTATCTTTCAAAACTAATTTGAAATTTTTATAAATCAAATAAACAATTATACAACTAATAATAATAATAATAATAATAATAAAATAATTAATAATCATATGTTAATACTAATTAGTAGTGCAAACATGTCTACATATTTACACTGGAAATATAATAGTATACATAACAAAATATCTTTTAATAAATAATATAATATAAGAACTGTAAAAATAATAAAATTTGTCCTCTCTTTCCTTCGGGGGAAGAGCAAAACTTCAGTAGCAATTATATACAAAAAAAAGAAAACGGAACCCAAGGAACATACATAATGGAGTGAAGCAGAGAGAGAGAGAGAGAAAAAAAAATGAGAAGAAAAGAATGAGGGAGAGAGGATGAAATCCAGTGGGGAAGAGAGAGGAAAGGAGAGAAGCTGTGCGGAGGCTCGGCGGCGTTAGGGAGCGGGAAGCGGCTCGGCGTTTGCCGGCAGGGCGAGCTAGGCCGGTGAGGGGACTGGAAAAGGAGAGCGGGAGAGAAGCGGAGGAGAGAGGATGGTGTCGAAGGGGGCAGAGAGCGGAGAGGACGCGGCGGGGGTCTTCACCTGCGCGGCGGCGGACGGGTGGAGAGGAGGAGGAGCTGAAGAGAGGGAGACGGGATCGGAGTGAGGCAGAGCGGGGGATACTCACGGAGGGCTCGGCGGAAGAAGTGGGTTTTTGGTGGAGGCGCGCTACTCCGGGCGACGGTCGGAGCGGCCTGCGGTGGGGCTCCGGCGATGGTGAGGTTGTGCGGCCAGGGAGAAGGAGGAGTGGGTGGAGGTCGACTCAGGGCGTCGGCCAGCTCGCGGAGGGGCACGACGGCAGACTTTGGAGAACGGGGGGCCGGCCTCTGGTCGAGGGTTTCCACGGCACGACGTAGGACGGCTCGCCGGAGATGGAGGTAAGCCACGGTGGTGGCGGGGGTGTTTGTTTTTTTCTTTAATTTGGGGGTTCTGAGGATTTTGGTGGCGATGGTCGTCTGATCGGCGATGGCCGTGGTGGCGGAGGCTGTGTTGGTCTGGTGTGGGTCGAGGGTTTTTCGAGGTCGCCGGTGTCGAACACCGGTGATGGTGGTGGTTTGTGGTCAGGATGGTGGCTGGTGGATCTGTGCTGGTGGCGGGTGGCCGGGACTGGTGGTTCTGGTGATGGCCGAGGGGCAGGGTGGTCGGACAAAGGGCAGCGGGTGGTCGGAACGGGGTGAGGGTGTTTCGGATAGTCGGGCCAGAACCGAGGAGGAGTTCGGGTGGTGGTGGGAGACGAAAGTGGTCGACTGGTGGTGTTTGTTTTGGTCGGGAGTCGGGGTTGATGACGAGGGTCGCAATGGTGTAGGAAAGACGTGAAGCGACAGTGGCTCGCCGGAGTTAGGTTTAGGATTCTTATTTTGGTTGTATGTGTCGGGGTGTGTCCGACACAAGGGATACAATGTATATGTATATATATTGGAATAAGAACGGAGAGGGGACACGGACACGATGCACATTTTTATGAAGAATTTGTGGATGTGAATTGTGGAGACAATAATATGGAGGAGTACCTGCCTATTTATAGGATGTGAGAATTCTCAGTTGGATAAGGATTATGAGTAGTTTAAACCCAAAATAGATAATTCGCAACTTAATTTAAAATCAATCAAATCCAAATCCAAATCCAATTTAAATCTAATTAAATTTTTAGTTTAAAATCGAATGGGATAAATAAAATTTCAAATATTTAACTATTTAAATAAATCCATAAATTCAAATCAAGATTTAAATTGCCACAATAATTTCAAAATATATTTTATAAAAATACTAATAATAATTATTTTAAAAATTACATTATTATTTAAAATAAACTAATAAATAATTACAAATATATATGTATGCACAAATAATATTTTCATAATTATGCTTTTCTAGTATACAATAAAAATATTATTTATTATTAATAATTATGAGAAATAAAGGGCAATAAAATAACAAACTTGGAAATTTTGGAACGATAAAAAAATAATTATTATGTATATTATTTTGAAACTATAAAAATAGAAAAAAAAATATTTTTAAAAAATATGCACGCTCGCAGATATTCGCACTCGTCGAGCAATTACGAAAAATAAAATTTTGCGCGTGACGTACAATGCATCTACGCGACGTATAAATACAAAAAAATCACTATTAAATTTATTTTTAAAAAATTTGTAGAAATTTAGGGGTTTTACAATAATGATGGCGATGGTGGTGATGGCTATCGACAGGACGAGGAGAGGAGCGGGTGGTTACAGTGAGGCTGAGCTAGAGTTTTAGGCTAGAAATAGGATTCGATTGTGTCGGGGGTGTGTCCGACACAAGAAAGTTATGTATTTGTAAAAAAAACATGGAATAAGAATTTGGATGGACACAGACACGTTGTACGTATATTTGTGGAGAAATTTGTGGATGTGAGAAATTTATAGAGGAGTACCTGCCTATTTATAGGATGTGAAAATTCCCAGTTGGATAAGGGTTGCACCCAAATTTATTATTTAAATCAAATTTGGGTTTGATCTACATAAAGTTTAAATTGTAGGCAATATCCAAAAATATCTAAATCTTTATTCAAAAATTTAAATAAATTTATTTAATGAATCCCTCAACCGATTTAAAAATAATTAGTTTTAAAAATTAACCTTTTAATATTCAAAAATATGCTATAATATTAATTTCAAAAATTACACTATTTATTTAAAATAAGCTAATAAATAATTATGAAATATGTATGCACAAATAATTTTTATGAATCTTTTTGCTTTTCTAGTATACAATAAAAATATTATTTATAATTAATAATTGTTAGAAAGAAAAAGCTTAAAATACAAACTTAGTAATTTGGTATGATGGCAAAATAATTATTATATATATCACTTGGAAAATAGAAAACGTTTTTCTAAAAATATGCACGCTCGCCCATATTCGCATTCGTCGAGCAATAACGAAAAACAAAATCTTGCGCGTGACGTACGATATGTTATTGAGGCGTACAAATACAAAAAATTAATCGGTACCAAATTTATAGAAAAAAATTTAGTAGAAATTTAGGGGTTTTACATCCTACCCAATTTAAAAGAATTTCGTCCTCAAAATTAAGAATTAGTAGGGGGTGAGAAGACACAATGGGGTATCGATGGGGAAATCAATTACAATATTTAACAAAATCATGCCGTAAAAGATCATGATCTATATCATAGAAAATAATACAGGTATGGTCGTGGATAATGAATGAGGGTCATGAGTTTAAAGCAACAATTGAAAGTTAAGTGTTAAAGTTAGTCATGATAACTTACAAAGGAGTAATATGGTATCAAGAGGATAAATGGGAGACCTAAAAGATATGTTTTGAGAGTCGGTTGAGGGCACGATTTAAGAGAGCGAATTAGGCTTACTCCTGAAATAAGCGAATTGAGGGTCATGGTAGAAAATATACGGCCGAGAAGGAGGACGAGGAGTTTAGGATGAAGACATAGCAACATTTGAGTGGTGATGGTCATAATTGATAGGAAAACTAGAGAAAGTTCTAGCACACGCCTTTGTCCTTATAAAATGGTTGAAGGCGAAAGCAATAAGGAGTGCAAGGACGATATTATCGATTACGAACACGTCGTTCAAAGGCGGCCGTATAAATTTCAAAAGAATCGTCAAGGCAGTCGTGGATGGAATTCTAAGGGAAAAGTTCAACTACATCCCATCCACGTAGATTGATATATGAAAAAGGCGAACCAAAGTGCACTCGGTTGATCAGACCATCATGCACCGGTTCTGATTAGGCAATATGTTAATGAGCGGCCGCTCAATAGCATATGCCTTGATCAAGCTCGATAAAGAATTAGCTTGCAAATACTAGGCTATATTAGCATCATTAGTCTAGATAGTAGTACATAGGCACGATGGTAGATGAAATAAAAACAAATATGAATAGTCTAAGAGTCATAAGAATCTACGTCTTGTTTATTCCTATACAATCATTCTACGATTTTATTGCCCAAGGCTTGGTTGACCAAATGGGTTAAATCTCTCTAGTCCCTATAGTCTAGATAATCCTATTAATGGTCAAGGGTGTGTCAGGTCGTGGGGTATTCTATCCAACTTAAAAAAATTAAGCTAAGGGTGTTTGGGACATCTAACTAGTAGGGTCAATCTCTAGCAAGCACGAAGGGAAGATAAGAATAATGATAGAAGGAATAAAGCAAGATGCAATCGATGTGTCGGTCGAATATGGAATCGAGGAAAGAGGTCAAGTATGTGGATGAGATCCTAGACTTCTAATCCTATTCGCAAGTTTGCTTGGTACGGTAAAGTAACCAAATAATTTATCTCGACCTGCATGGGCCACCACAAAAACATGTAACGCCCTAGTCCCAAAATATGTTGGACTAGGAACGTAGACATGCCAGCTGTATACATACGAAGTACATAGGCCTCATATGGATACATAAGCTGTAAATACAGTAAAACCATGACTAATCTCATCCACACAAAAATAAAAAGATTTCAAATAATGATAAAGAATTGTCTTGATACAATATGTTGGGCGGAGACAAATCCACTACCAACAAGTAAGAAAAGAAATACATGAAAATGAAATGAGTTTGACGAGCGAAGCGAAGATGATCAAAGTGCAATCATCCTCGAAGAAATAGCGATGATCATGGCTAGAGCTAGAACACCTGCGAAAGATAAGAGCACACACCTGGCGAGATAACTAGGTCCTCAGAGGGACGTAACAAGACACATAATATCATGCCAATAACTGAATAAATAAAGCTCAACAGAAAAGTATATATGACTACACAAATAAAGGTCCTTAACCATTCTATGTGAAAATGTATTTTGAAGACAACGTTCCACACAAGGGCTCCCGAGACTAGAAACACGGTGCGTTAGCGTTTCAACCGAGGTACTACTGGCATCTAGAGGAAAATAAATAAATGCACGGCGCACTAGTCTCTCGGGTGAGTCACTAATGGCAGCTAGAGGAAAGTAAATGCACGGCACATTTGTGTTTCAACCGAGGCACTAGCGGCATCTAGAGAAAAGTAAATAAATGCACGGCGCACTAGCTCTCGGCTGAGTCACAAATGGCAGCTAGAGAAAAGTAAATGTGTGACAGCCCCTGCGCCTAATAACTGTCTTCCCCTCCCCATGCACTACTCGTGCTGAATTCACACCACGATATTTCTAATAACCGCTAAGTCTTCTAGGCAATTATATTAGCAGTTATATCCTAACGCTCGTCATGTATGCACCGATGTACGGTCGGTATGCAAGTCTGAATCTATATGAGACACGTGACATCGTGGCACACAGGTGTCGGCCAATGAATGCAGCACAAACAAAGGTGGTCCCTTAACTCTAGGCCAAATAAGAAAACTAAAGTATAGTAATTTGCAACTACATATGGTTTTGAAAGAACAACTTATAAGAAATAAAATATGCATGATATTGAGCAAGAAATTAAACAGTAAAGGCAAGATGTCTTGCCTGGTAGGACGCCTGGTGTACTACAATGATCAATGTGGCACGAACTGCGACTTCGGTACAAAAACTATATAAGGTGACCTCTGATGACGACACGGATGGTTCCATCGGGTCCAGAATAGTCCAATTAGTTAGGGTGGACATACGGAAGTTCGAATTCGGAAGTGGGTAGGGAATACTATAGTCATAGTCAAGAAGCAGATAGTCAATGGGATTTTTGGAGGACAAAATACTTATACAATTTTTTTTAGAAAATAGTTTTATTTATTTATTGAGGAGTAGATTTTATTAGTGTAAAAAATACTTTGGTAATTATTTGTAAACACTAGAAAAGCACTGTATAAATTTGGTAACTACTATTTATTAATAATAATATTCAAAAATCTAGAAAAATCGTTTTTGACCAAAACTATAATTTAAATTTTGGGAAAATAAATAAAAACCCACTTTTTAGAATACCATAAAATATTTTAGTAATATATATATTTTAGGTTGAGCCAAAGTCTATATTTTTATTACACACATAAGTTTTAGAAATATCAATAATAAAAATAATGATAATAACCAATTAAAAATAATAATACAAATATTTATATATACCATATATCCTAACAAAATATATACCATATATATATATATATATATATACTATTTTATACTGATAAAATAGTAATAGCAATAAAGTAGTAATATAACAAACTTTATTAATAACTGAAATATTAATAATAATATATATTTAGCTATACGGTACATATATATACTTAATAATATAGCAAATAATTAAATATAATAATAATAATACTGATATAATAATAATAATAATAATAATAATAATAATAATAATAATAAAACAAAGACTAAGAAACCAACATAATCAACAAAACAAAAATAAATAAATAAATCGATAAATAAATAAATCAATCAAAAAATTGCAGCTGCTGTTCCCTTTTCCTTATTTAGGAAAGAGGGGGAGAGAGGTGGAGGAGAACGAGGGATGAGAGGAGCGGTCGAAAGAGAGAACGGAAGGAGCTCGGGAGAAGTGAACGGAGAGGAGGGGGTTCGGGGTTCCGGCTGCGCGCGCCTCGGGTCGAGAGGGGTCTCGGCGTTTCCGCGGAGGAGCGGGGGCTCAGGCGCGGCGGAGCGCCTTCACCGGCGCGGTTGCGACGTTGGCCGGGCGGAGGCAGTGGAAGAACGGAGGGTCGGCGGTGCTGGATTTGGCCGATCAGCCACGGGAGACGAGGAGGAGAGGGAAGGAGAGGTCGAAGAGGGCTGGAAGAAGGGGGCAGAGGTGGCGTGAGGGTCGTCGTCGCTCAACGTGGTGGGGCGGCGCGGCGTGGTGAAGCAACGCACGGCGGCCGGAGCTGACGGGGGGCCGCGGCGCTCGACGGTGGAGGTCGAGATGGGCGAGCGCTGGTTCGGGCTCAGAGACATCGCTCGGCGCGAGGAAACGGCGGCACGTCGGGAGGTGGCCGGCTGTTCGCGGTGGCCGGGGATAGATGGGCTCCAAAGTTGAAGGTGGCCGAGTGAGGGGGCCAGGGCTGTGTTGTGGGGTCGCCGGTGGAGACGAATTGGTGGTCGGACTGCGGGTTGTCGGGAGTTCATCGGTGATGGTGTGTTGGTCATAATAGTTGTGATGATGGTGGGTTAATGGTGGTGATGGGGTGGTCTTGGTCCCCGACGAAAATTGGTGTCACGACCCGTACCCTAGAGTAAGGACACGAGAAGTGGGTACGTCCAGCCTACGCCGCAGTGTCGGCGGTAGAACGCTGTCCTAGGTCACAACATCTAATAATATAATATACATGTATAGTATATACACTCCGAGTGGAGGTGACAATACAGAATACAGTCTCAATCACAACTAAGGCAGAAATAGCACGATATCATAGATATGAAAATCTCAAAGGAAGATACAAACAGAAAGAAAGTCTAAGTGTCTAACGATATGACATCACAACATCCAGAAAATAATACAACTCTGAAGACAATACAAATGACATAAAAAATAAGATAAAGCCTAGCTAATCTAGTCTAAGCAGTATGGATGACGTCCTCAGCTAGAGCTGGATCCTCCTGTGGGTCTAACTCACAGGTATCGTCTAGATGGACTCCATAGTCGGTTGGGCAGAAGTTCTCGGTATCATTTGTAATATTTTTAACAGGTCCATTCAGGACGGGAGCGAGCACAGTACATCTTATGCAGTTCATATCATGGCAGGAAATATAAAACAAGTAATAGAGTAAGATACATGAAACGCTGTAAGAAGATGTACATGAAAATATGAGAGATATTTGATAACTGAAAATATATACATGATAAGTAAGAACTGTAAGTGACTAGTAATTTAGAGCACAATATGGTTATGTAAACAGGTTGGATTATACAATAAAATGGGACTCCATTATACACGAAGGTACAATGGACATATACAATGTCTTATACAAAGGGAATTTGATCGCATAACCATTTCCTACTCACCCTCCCCAATCAATACACAAGGATCCAATCAAGTTATGTTATTGCACACGAAGTATAGTTGTACAATGATGATCATGTGGACACATGAGTACACGATTTCACACGATTCACACAATTTGCACACGAATAACACGAACACAAGGAGTATACAATGCCCATGATAAAGTACACAAATACGAAATACCCGATGTATCCGCTAAGGGGATAACATCGCATGAAAGATCCATATAGTACTAATCCGTGATAACAAGTGTCAGCATCAAGTAAAGTTATCTAGAGCAAGAATATAAGTCGTGACAAGTATGAAACGATCAGAGAATGTACTCGCCTGATACCCTGAACAGCTGATATAAAAAGATGGCCAACTGGAGTCACAGAGTCCTAGTTATAGCAACACAGGTTATAAAGAGTTCAATTTATATGGTAATTGAAATTATAATACAATCTACATGAGTCTAAGTCAATCTAGGTCAAAGTTAACTCTTGGTCAACTCTGGTCAAACTAGCTAGGGTTGGGTCAACAATGGTCAACTAGTCTAGGTTAGTCAATTCTAGGTCTAAACAAACTAAGTATATGCAAATCAAGAATCCAAGATTGCTACTAACTCATAGCCTAAGTCACTTGCTAAACCAAGCACAAAACTAAACCATAAGCTAACAAGGCACACAAACTTAGTCATATAATATATATATTATTCACATTCACATATTCATATACATAGATATATATAGGAAAGCTATATATATAGGCACATACATATATATATAGAGAGAGAAAGAAAGAGAGGTAAAAGAGTAAGTGAGTATGTGTGTGTTTGGCATATATGTGAAAGGATATGTGTTAATGTTCTCAGATTTAGTGATAGGTAGGTGTATGTGACATAGGATACATGGTATCAAAGAGTGTATGAATGCATGTGTGTAAAAGGTTATAGGATAACTCAGTTTATAGAAATGCATACATACATACTTACATTGTATACATGCATACATACATGTCATGTATACATACATACATTGCATACATGCCTACATACATATCATATATGCATACTTGCATTCATTCATGAACCTATACATACATACATATTTGAATACATTATATACTTGCATACATTATATTAATATATGCATACTTTATATTATATTACATTCATTCCTGCATACATGCATACATACATATCATGTATATTACATTACATGATACATACATGTATACTTGCATTACAATATACTTATATTCATGCATATTAGATACTTGTATTTATATTAACATATTGTATACATTTATTTCATTCATGCATCTATACATTACCTACATGTTTTATACATATGTATACATTGTATATTCATATCATTTCATACATTAACATAGAGGCATACAAACATGCACACATCATATATTTCATACCTTGCATTACCTTACATATCATGTTATATATTATCATTCATTCCTTTCATATATTACATTATCTTTAAGTTGAATACAACATATATGGATACAATACATTATCTTGCATGCTTGCATTCATATATTATATTCTATATTACCTATATACATGTATTTCCTCCATTCATTCATGCTTGCATCATATACTCTACATTACCATACATGTTATCGTTATATATTGTATTACAATATTTATACATTATGCATTCATATCTATCATTACATATATACCTTGCATTCATATCTAGCATTCATTATATACTTTTATGCATACATTGTATATCATTCTTTCATTCATGCATTTAAGCATTACTTACATACATTATATTAATTGCATTTCTACATGCTTGCATTCAACCATGTATATACATTAATATAAAGATGATATATATCATATATATCATTTCATTCATCTAACATATCATGCATTACATACTCTACATTCATTTAATATCCATACTACATAGGCTCATAGGTTACACAAAATGCATATATTGTATAGTCACTCTTCTACTTAAAACTAATACTGTACCAATTGGGCCTTCACTAAATTCTAGGATTAAAGTATGTTGTAGCCCTTCGTGTTAGCTTTTCGCAAATTCAAATGGATCGTATATTCGTGTCCGAAAGCTTCCGAAATCGCGAAAATACCGAAACGCGTTCGTCTTTCGTATAGCTGACACTCAAATAATTTTACAAAACATTTCATAACGAATTTGGCTTATTAAAATATATATTTGGAAAGCTAACTTCGATACGGTTCTTTTAAAAAAAACGGGAGATAAATCGGAGTTCTAAGCTAAAATTATAACATTTCTAAGTTGCTTTGGTTAATAAAAACGTGGATAAAAATTATGACGAATTTGGGTTGGCCAAGATACTTGGATACCAACATAGGTATCCAAATGAAACTCATTCTAACCATTCTAACTAAGATCAATCCACTCTCTAACCATTCTAAAACCGAATTTAAATATCTATTTAAACTATTATCATACATACATACACATGGGGTGTCCTAATTTGGGATCTATCAAGTAGGACACAAGACACACCTATAACATCCTCAAATGGACTCCAAATGGTCTCAAAATTGAATCTAAAGGGGACACTTGCATGGGAGTGGATCCTTTGGATTCAAAACTAATTAATATACAAAGGAAATCAAGTTAGAGGATAGGTTTTACCTATTGGGAGTGGAATCCCAATGAAAATCTTTAGGACACGGCTCCGATACGAAGATCTATCCAAAAGGACACCTCCCTTTGCACCTTGCCCAAATTCTTGTATAGAATCCTTCCTTGATGGTGTGGGATGGATTAGAAGAAGTTTGGATGGAGGAATGTGAAGGAAAGGAAATCAAATCAAAGAGGGAAGCTCTCTAATTTGGGGAAGAACACTTAGGGTTCTATGTAGAGGTAAAAAGAGGCAAGCACTACAACAGATATGGGATATAATAGCGTGCTCAGAACGCTATAGAATGTCTATTATAGCATATTGTGTCCGCTATAAATGCCCCCGCTATAATAACCCCATGTACAAAAATGCTATAAAAGTATAGCGTTCCAAAACGCTGTTGATGGTTTATAGCATTTACGGCCGCTATAGAGCATGTATAGCGTTTCGAAACGCTGTATATAGCTTATAGCATTTGTGAACGCTATAGAGCTTTAATAGCATACATGAACGCTATTCATCAGTTGTAGCATTCATGAACGTTATAGACCTTTTATAGCACTGGAAAACGCTGTATAGGTGGTATAGCCTTTACGAACGCTATAGTGTATAATAACATTTGTTTACGCTATAAATATGTTATGGCGTTCCTGAACGCTGTTGAGTTATAATAGCGTTTCGATATATATATGCTATTGCAGAGTCAAAAAAATTTCATATATCTGCATTTCTTTCCTGCTATTATAGCATGTCAGAATGTTATTGCATAGTGAAAATTCTGTATTCGAAAATTTGCAGAATGCAGCCCACAGTTACACAAAATGCAGGTATTCAAATGTTTAAATGCGAATCAATCACAGAATAAAGTAGTACCAAACATATGTAGAACAACGAAGTAGTACCAAGCATTCAAAATCCTTAATTTCTCCATGTAGAACAACAAAGTAGTACCAAACATTCAAAATCCTTAATTTGTCCATGTAGAACAACGAAGTAGTACCAAACATATGTCCAAATATTAAACATTAACAGTGTATCAGCTACATATATCCCAAAATGTTGACTATCTAACATTTAGCTCCCTTCGAGCCTATCCACAACCAAAACCCCTCAGAAAGCATCCTCTTCCTTCATCCAACCCACACAAAGAAACTCAATGATTAATTCCTTTTTTAAGAAAGTTAATGGTTGTTCTACTATGCATGGAAACCATTTTTCTTTATGTACAGGTGCAAAGTCCTCAGTGGATGATCTAGCACATATAAGTTACCAAACCATAAACGAAAATAGAACTTTGAGTACATATCTAATGAGATGGACAAACAAAAGTTAGACTATAATCAGGATGCAAATTCTTAATGGGGGTATATAATATAAGTTGTATATAGTTTTGATACTAAGGCTTTCCAGTAACAATCATAACGTTGCAAAGATATTTGTACCCGAACATTGAAGCTATAAACATCGCTTTTCTACTTGCCATAGAATACCTGGAGACGAGCAACTAGTTTCTTAGGTATCCTTTCAGAAATTTTCTTTCAATCTCCTTTCTTGACAGATTCTTCAAACTTGTTAAATCACTCGGACATGTAACAGAAAGGAAAAAGATTCCAAGCACAACATCATATTAGCCAATAATAGGTCAAAACAACCATTTACATGAAAGAATATAATTTCCATTAAGCTATAGTTAAATCAACTACCTAAGTTTGAAGGAAAATGATATGGTGTTTATTGACCTTTCCTAATAATTTAACATTTCTTGAGAAACCAAAACTGTTAATTAACTGAAGAGCTTATTCAGGTAAACGGATTGTTCACTAAGAGAAAATCTGTGCAATGTGATAATTGCTAGAGGAATAATCAAACTGTTAATTAACTGAAGAGCTGCAATGAACTGTCCACCACAACCACAAGTAGGAATAATCAAACAGAAATAGCTACAAGGATATTTGTTTCCTATCAAGTAGTTCTAGATAAGAAACTAGAACAACCATCAACAGGATTAATAAAAAAATATACGTCTCCATGGGTAAAAAATGTACATATCTTGAAAAACTGCTCAACCAGATATGTAAGGGTTGGGAGAATTGGATACAGCTAAAATTCATAGAAAATGCTATATGGTTCAGATTGACAACCACATGAATGGAGCTTCCACCAACCTCGGGTTTGTAAGTGCTAAAAAAAGACTTAGGAATCAAGGATTTAAATAATGAATATAGCTTCACTTTTGTTAACCAGCCACCACATGCCAACAAGGCAGCTACCAAACCATTCGGAGTGAATTCCCTTACATGTAAAATGGTCATGTTTTTTAGGCACTGGTGCAAACCAGTGATACAAGGCCTACGTCTGATATAGAATAGTATGACAAATTTATCTAGAAAAGGATAATCAAAAAGCAGCATATCAATACCTACTTTACTGTTAAGAACATAATTGTATATAAACATAAGATATTAATAGGCACCTCATATTTTGGGCAAAGCAAGCAAGTATAATCATTCCAGCATCATCTATATTACCACACTTCTTGACGTCAAGCTTTACAATTTCCTACATCCCAGGGCAATGTCATACATAGAGAGCAACAAATAAGACCTGAGAGCACCCTCAAGTCTCCAGCTAACATCTGAATTATTGCATTTATGCTTGTCTATATATGGCTTTTCCTTTTGTCAGATAGCAATATAAATATAAGTATTCAAGAACATATGAAATTTTCATTCTATGTAGCATGTATCTAAATTTCAAGGCTTGAAATATTAGACGAAATCAATATATTTCTATGTATCAGGTATCTACATATGAAATTTCCATTCTATGTAGCATGTATCTAAATTTCAAGGCTTGAAATATTAGACAAAATCAATATATTTTTATGTATCAGGTATCTATATAGACACATGTATCAATATTCAAGAACATACGAAATTTAGAACATAAAAGCTAACAGACTAACCTGATTCATATGAGAATCAGAACTGGTAGGTCACATGATCTCAATCAAATAATTACTCTTCTGTTCAAGATGAAAATTTGCAAATACTTAAAACATGAAGATGGAGAGTTCTACTTGTTTTGAGCATACCTAACAAAGAGGCAAAGGCAAAATACAACAACCTTTGCAGGTGGATTGGAATTTTTGATCGAAGGTATTGAGGAAAACAAAGCTTCATGTGTTCAGCATTATCACAAACAGCTACAAATACAAGCTTTCAAGGAAAGCAATACAGGTGAACTCATTACATGTATATTTCTTTAATCATTATTTGGTAAAATCAACATAGGACAATTTCAAAAAGGCTAGATCCTAATGACATGTTCTAATATACCAAGAATAAAAATTCAAACAATGTCATTGAGAAACATAAAATTCATTTCAGAGATGTATGTAGAAAACATTCACTTACCAATGTACAAAAAGGCACATCTTCCTGATTTTTGTAAAACTGATGCCTATACTCTATACCAAGTAGTAATTTATAACTGTAACTCAAGAAAACTGATGCCAATATTTACGGCACTTCCTAAATGTTTGGATTGAAAAATACTACTACAAATCAGTAATAAACTAATGAAGCTTAATTCCAAAATATACTAGAATGTAAATCCTATTACAAGTTAGCATATATACTGTTCTTATGGGATATGGTCCAATTTGACACTCAGGGTGTACAAGGGAAGCACATGAGTTTTAACATCAGGATACCAGATAATATATCTGGAAGGAGATTGCATATTGTCCACACCTGAATCATGTTCTTCAGAACTAGGACTGGACTGCCCTGATCCAGGGAGCAGCTCTTCCGGACATCCCAATATGACACGACAAACCACTACATGCCTCAATCCATCTTCGTCGACTGGTGCTGACAGTACACTACAAATTATCCAACAATACATGAATCAAACGATATCCTGAGCGAACAAATCTCAGGTTCGACCGAAGCTCTTAGTTACTTCTTCGTCATTCGCAATTGAAGGTAAAATAGCCTAACATCTAAAAAGAAACAATTATCTATCCGAGTGTAGCAAGCCTGAAAGAGAGAAAATAAGATGCATACCTGTCAGCAGATGCGCTGTCCGAACATAAATGCAAACCGAAGGGTCCACCATTGTTTGGAGTTCCACACACACCAAAACCATCTCTCGTGATCCGAAAAGCCTCATCCTTCGGTGTTCCAAACCAAGCATATGCCGTGTTCTGATTCCCACCACGCTTCTCCGTCATGGCCTTCATGAACATCCTAAATGCCATGAGGCGAGCTTTTCCCATCGGGCAATGGCAGAAGTTCCGGTAGGCATCAACAACGCTACAATGTTGCGAAAGAGAGCCAATGCTCAGATGAAACCTATGCTTCAATCGAAGAAATTCCTCCCCTTCCTTGTTGATTGCACTAATCCTGCCACAAAATGATGGTTCATGGGATTTCTCAAAGACGGGCCCATCGATAACGCTTACAGAGTCTGAGCAACTACTCTCGACATCAGATTGCTCCTCCTTGACATTGTCGAGTCTTCCTGCCATCCTAGTTCCTCTTCTTGATGTGCACATCGGTGGATATATAGTAAAACACTGTTACAGATGTGTCAAGTTAGAGATTGATACAAAGAACTTAGAAATCTGCAAAGTAGCCCATTACAACCTTGAAATGACAAATACAACCGAAATTCAGATACACTGATTTTCAATACAAAATTCAGACATATATGCATAATTAAATCCCTATGGCATGGTCCAGAATATTTAGCATCAATTCTTTGGCCACATTAGTCAAGTAATCTGCACATACAACCTCTTATGCACTGATCTTTGGTGTTTAATATGTGTCCAGATCCCTACTCTTAGACGGAAAGGAATATAGAAACAAACATCAATTTTTGCTTTCCTCTATGTAGATTTCATGGCATCAAATTATTATCGCCAATCATTCACATGACAATCATACAAATTTAATGTTGAAAAGAATAACAGAGTTCAGAAGCATCCCAATTTGAAAGAATGCCACTAGAATTGTGGCAAAGAACCAAAAGGAATACAAGTATTTCATGTTACAGTTTCAATGGATGTCCTAAGCCCCGATAAAGGAGGAGAGTTGTGTTAGGTAGCTAGAGTAAAACCTTGTTGTTCTTGTTGTAACCTGCGACAACCTATGGAAGTAGGGACACTCCAAAAATCTGAGCTGCCACATATCAAACATAATCTAGATATTCCAAAATACACTAGGACCGAAGTTGTAAAAGGCACTAGGGGCTAGTCGGACAGGCCCCGGACGCCTAGTGCCTAATCCGCCTAGGTGGACGTCTAGACGGCCGCGGTTCAAAAAAAAAACAAAAACAAAAAAAAAACTACTAAAATCACAGAAAAAGCGCATAAAACCCAAAAATACGTACAGTCGGGGGGGGGGGGGGTTGCTAAAAGGGCGCCTAGGCGGACACCAGGATCCTAGATAGCCACCTCGACCGAGTTTTAGAACAGCGACTAGGACACACCAAAGGTGTCGTATCCGTGTTGTAAATCCCATCTTATAGGAGATACTCGATAATGGGATTTACATTGTTTGAATTCTAGTTTATTTTGGAATTAAGCTTCATTAGTTTATTACTGATTTGTAGATACTCAAAATCCCATCTTATAGGAGATACTCAATAAACTAGAACAGTGACTAGGACACACAAAATAAACTAGAATGTAAATCCCATCTTATAGGAGATACTCAATAAAATCTATAAATAAAGCATGCAAGGATATTGTAAGGTCTCTTTCTATTTGAAAATAATGCCTACAAAGAAAGATTAATTATCTAAACTTTATTTTCAACATATATACTGTTCTTATGGAATCTTAAGAGAACACGATACCTGAGACATAGCAGCATAGCGAGCGAGCCCCTAAACAGCCTCCTTAATAGCAAGCGTAGAAGGACCACAAGGGATGCTTACAACTATTCACCTATAAAAGGTTTTTGTAATCATAGAGGTTAATATGAAGACAATACAAACTAAGAGGAATGAAGGTATATCCCACATATATTTAGACTAACAACTTAGCAAAGCGTGCCCCTTGCTTGTAATATTCAGCATTTCTTGAAGCCAAACACTCCAATCCTTGGCACCAAGATTCATTGTTTGAACCGAGAAGAGGCACTAAACCCTTGAAATAAGGCAGGAAAAAAGGTAGACGCCAATTAGTCCAGCACTTATAAAGAACGTCAGAATTATATATGATATGCCAAAGTCAGTATTGTGTGTGAGTCACAATGTCCACATTGTGATGTGTTCAGGTAATGTCCAGTTAACGTAGATCCTCTGATATTAGTTACCATCATAATTAAACGTTCCAATAATTTTAAGGTCATATTATCATTGTGCAACATAGGACACCAAATAGGATTGTTCTTAGGTTAAAAAATACACAAATAACATAAGGTAAAGTATTCTGGTGTTGCAACTGAGGAAAATTCTCATCCAAGTGGCCCCAAAACTAGCTTCCTTTTTTATATTAGCCATTTGATCAAAAAAAAATTTCAAATCTTTCCCTCACAAAATAAGCAAAAAATCAAACATTTACAGAACTTGACACTAGAAAAAGGGAAAAAAGAAGAGTACTTGTATAGCTTCCCAAATAGCGTAGCCATAGGGACGGATGACCATGGTGCCCTTGACGAGGTCGTAGTCGACAAGCTTGACGTTGCCGTAGGCGGCGGATTCGGAACCAGTGCCGTAGGCGGAGGCGGAGATTCCTTGGCGAGGCTATGGACCGCTAATCTTCGGCGGGCGGAGCAGCCGAATATGGCGGCAGAGAGGCTAAGGACGGAAGGACAGAGGAGGAAAGAGAGAGAGAGATTTACCTTCACCAACTCTAGGGGAGAGAGGTGCTCGAAGGAGAGCTAGGGCTTCACCAGAGAGCGCTCGGGTTTTCCATCAGGAGAACTTGGATGAAAAATGAGGTAAATGAAATAATTTTCCCCCCCCCCATAACACATTTCTAACACATTCATCTCACGTGAAAGACACACGTTACATATATATTTTATTCCATTCAATTTTTATTTATTTTACCAACAGTTTTAAAGTGTTACAAAATAAATATTCTGTGCTATTTATATTAAATTTAAGTTTTTTTCTATTTATACTAACGATTTTTTGTATTGCTAACAGTTTTTTATTGTTGGTAATTAGTAACGGCAAAAAAACATTAGCAATCGAAAAAAAAAGAGTGTTGGAAAATCCCACTTTTGGTGTAGTGAAGTATACAAGTTTCTGCTGTATCAGATACAGTAAATTCACGACCAAGAACAAAGCCCTAGATAATGATCAATTCTTCCTCTAAACCCTAGCTAAGAAATAAAACCCTTTATATTCTTATGCTTACAAAATCCCCAATTATTATTTTATCAAATGATAGATTCTACTAGATCCGACGACCCCTTGAACTGCTCGATCGAGTCCGGTGGATCAGAAAATAAAACTAAGAAAATGAGAGGTCGAAATGAAGGAGTGAGAGATGACCTAGTCGGTGACGGTGATGACGATGGAACCGACGACGATAAAAAAATGCCCCAACCTCCGAGATCTTCGCCGTCGTCTACCTCCGGTGGATTCACGAGTCCCCTAGACTGTCGCCTCTCCCTCAGCACGGTGGCGATGACAACCCCTTTGCTGCCCTAACCTGAGAGATAGAGAGAGAGAGAATCCATTGAAAATAGAAGAGAAAGAGAGGAAAAAAGAGAGTTTAGAGAAAAAAAAAAGGAGGGGAGAGAGAGAAGTAAGGCTCTTTATCGCAGATGCAGCGCCAAATTTTTGGAGAGCGGCAAAATAAGAAAAAAGAAGCAAGGAAAATGAAATTTAGAACAACACTTTAAAAGTGTTGTTTTTATCGATAATAATATACGACATTTTAAAGTTATTTCAAATGTGCCGTTAAATTTTTGTTTACGACATTTTAGAAAAAGTGTCATAGATATTGATGAATATTTAATTACAACGACACATTTTAGTAGAGTGTCATCACTAAAAAATTTAATGACACTTATTTAAAAAGTGTCATAAAAAAGTATCGTTAATAACCTATTTTGTTGTAGTGATGATTGGAACAGTAGATAGTTCAATTGTGAGCATTCGATTAACTCGGTTAACCGAACCGAATTACCAAATACCAAATTCGACCGAAAATCGAATAACAAAAATTGAAACCAACCGAAATATCCCGTACCGAACCAAACCGAACGGAATAAATCTGTTCGATTTTCAGTTTATTTGGTTTAACCAATATTTCAGTTTATTTATATTTTTTTTGTCAATATATATAGTAACTAAATATACAAAGATATATTTCGTATATATATTACTAAATTTTCTTATTCGGTTTACCAGGGAGAGTAATTTTAGATAAAATTTCTGAAAGGTTAGTGGGATTAAATCTAAACCGAATCCCAAAACCGAAACCGAAACCAAATAAGAAATTTTAGTATTTTCGAAATTGAAACAGAACCGAATTTTTTTCAAACCGAACCGAATCTATTATTCGGTTAGGTTCGGTTCGGATTTCGGTCCAAAAATCGAATAATGCTAACCCCTAGACATACGGGCATAGCAACGTTCAGAAAAAAAAACTATACCTTTAACAGCGTTCATAACACGCTATATAAAGTTCTGTTAACAGCACTGCATAATGAACGTTATTGATAATGACATTCTAATAACAGGAAGGCTTCAACGCTATAGATAAACTGCTATTGTATGAACGTTTAATAGCACTTCAATGTGAACGCTATGGATGATTATATTATAATAGCATGGAGGCTCAAACGCTATTGATAAACTGCTATTGTATTCTATTTTAATAGCAGTGCGAAAGGAACGCTATTGATGATGACATTCTATAGCAGGGAGGCTTGAACGCTATAGATAAACTGCTATTGTATGTCCTATTTGTGGTAGTGAAGGGTTTTCTTAAGGATTCTTTATAGGAAGGGAGGGGGCACTTGATGGCTGGTCATTAGATGAATTAGGGTTAGTTTTTCATGTAGATGAGTGGCTAGGAGTTGTCCACCCAATTCTAAGCCTTCCTATTGGTTCAACTAGTCATAAGGCTTTCTTTTTCACAAATATCCTAAGGGATAAATATCCTACTATGAAATATCTAGATATTGTTAATCTAACTTAACCATTAAGTCTCTGACCTTCTAACTAAACCTCCATGAGCATCATTAACATCTAGGTTTAGTCAAAACTAGGTTAGTCTCTAACAATTCAATTAGCACAATACTAATTAATCAAAATTCATTTTCATTAATAAGTCAAAAATGACCAAAATATCCTTAGGCTAAAAAGTTACAATTAGTCATCCTAATCACATTGTTAGGTCCCCATGGTCATGGTTAGTCTCTACGTCATGCGGTCTCTAGGGTTACACTAGTTAGCCATCAAAATCACAATTCAACATTTTAAATAGTTTTAAAATAATTAAAAATCACCAAAAATTATAACATGGTTTAAATATCATTATTAAATGATTATAATTACAAAATTTCATAATTACCCTCATTTTAGAAAAGTGGGTGTTACAAGTCTACCCTCCTTAGAAAAATTTCGTCCTCGAAATTAAGATGGTCGTACTTCTTCTAGAGTCTCGTCCCCAACAATCAAGGTCTCAGAACTTACCTAAATCATACAATTTAAAAGAATGTCACAGGGTCATGGCATACGGTGGCAGTTGAAGGTCTCATCTAGGTATACTAGTCATGTTAAACCAAAACGGTCATAGGGTATCAAAACATACAAGCAATCTGGGGTGCTAAACTGGAAAAGTTACAGAAACAACAAATCATCAAGGTTGTAAGGCAGTCTACCATCCTATATAAAAACTGGTAATTATCAAAAATAAAATAATTATAACTAGTAATTATCTATAAAGGGGTATTATTCAAAGAAAAATCAAAATCAAAAGTTTAAGAATGAAAGTCAAATAGCATTGAAGTCCAATCACAATATATATTAAGAAAATTCAGTCTCAATACGATCTAAGTTGATCAATTCTGGGTAATCAAGATTTGGGCAATATGGAGGACAAGGTCATCGAAGTCTGAGAACGAGCATACAAGGATGGTGATTCAGGTCACAATTAAATTTAATTCAATTGAGTACGACCCAAGACATTAATATGATAAGAAAAGATGATCAAAGTCGATTGGTCGTGATTAAGGGAGCTAGGATTCATTGATATTGAAAACTTTTAAAGGGTGATTCAAGGATATAGAATAAGTCAAATTTTTCCTTTTAAAGGGAAAATAAGAGAAAATATTTCATAGGAAAGTCAAGTTAATCATCTATCTCTGATACTATCAAGTTTATCATTTTCCAATCATATTTTTATCTCACAAGTCCCAATATAAAAATCAACCTTTGTATGACTACCATCAAAATTATACCCTTCTGTCATAAATATTTGACCTTGCCATGATCACCATAGGCTAAATTTCTAAGTTCCGAAACATTATTCATGAAGCATACCCTTCTTACTAAGAATCAAAACTGACTACTTAATCATAATAAATCTAAATTCTTTTACCTTGTCCTGAATTGGATCTGAAGCCTCTAAATCAAATTTTATGTAATCCTTGAACTTATTCAATTTACTCTCCTTGTATTATTTAAATCTAAACCCACTAGGCCTTACAAAACTTATTCTTCATTATAAATTCAACCTTCATATTTCCTTCAACGTACACCTTCAATATTGTTCTCCTAAAATTTAAAATTTTCACAAAATCTCTATATTTTATATAACTCAAAATACTTGCGTTCTTTCTATTTCTAGCCATTTCCTACAATATCTAATTCAATTTTGTATCATCATTGCATATAGTTAAAATCTTTTCTCTATTACTAAATTCCTAAATTTAACATCATAGCCTTAAAGTGTAATGTCTCAAGAATCAATAACCAAAATTTATCCAAGTTCTCGAAACTATGTTGACCTCGAATATCCTCATCAGTTATGAAATACATCTATGAATTATTCATACCCAAAAGATTTCTCTAAGTATGATTGTTCCTAAATTCATAATATAACTCTCTTAATTTCATCCTCAAATTCAGTCGCATCTCTATCACAAACCTATATCAAGGTCCATCATATTATACCCCTAGCAAGATTATCACAAGGTAACAAATTAAGTCTTTTCTGAGTTAGATGATTTACGTTACTTCCTCGACCTTTCGAAGGTGAAAAGATATAGAGATTTAAGGATTTCAAAGTATAGCTGACAGAATTAGATACGAGACAGGTGATTGATGTAATCAGGATAGTTTTATTTTTTTTATTTTTTACAAAAAAATGGTAATACAAGAAATAATAACAAGAAAGAAATAATGATAAAATCTGTTCTTCATCAATTGTTAAAAAGAAATGAACCCATTTAAGATAAAATCTGATACCATACACGTCTTCCTGAAATTATGTTGTCAGAATTTTGCCACGCTAGTAAGCATAGCTTTAATAAACAATAGAGTCCATAACGAAGGTATACACCCTATAGTCATGTTATCTAGAATTCTTACCACGCCACCCGGTATGGCTGCAAGAAAATCTAGATTTCATAACTAGGATAAGTATATCTAAATCAGGCTCTACGTCCTTGTCATGCTAGCAAATATGACTGCGATAAATTCTAAACTCCATAAATAAAGTAGACTTTTACCTTTCTCACTGTCCTTATCAAGTATGTTATCATGTTATACCTTAATTCCAAAAAGATGTGTATATATATATAGATATAAATACAAACTCAAATTCAACAACTAACATCAAAATTCAAAATTCAACAATAATCCATCAAAATCAAATTCAATAACAGGAAGTAAGGGTGAATCAAATCAAGGAAAAAAAAGAGATTTTAAATCGAAGTTAAAATAGGATTCTCAAGGGTCTTCCCAGAAATCTCTCAAGAAATTCTAACAGTGATTGAGTATCCTCTCATTCTAACACATATTCCTTATCTCTAATCGCAGGTGCGCAGCAGTACAACTAATCGTCGTACTACCACGAATTCGTACAAATGCGAATCTCGACCTGCATGGGCCACCACTAAAAACGTGTCACGACCCGCACCCTAGAGTAAGGGTACAAGAAGTGGGTACGTCCAGCCTACGCCACAGTGTCGGCGGTAGAACGCTGTCCTAGGTCACAACATCTAACAATATAAGGTACCTGTATAGTATATACACTCTGGGTGGAGGTGACAATACAGAATACAGTCTCAATCACAACTAAGGCAGAAATAGTACGATATCATAGATATGAAAATCTCAAAGGAAGATACAAACAGAAGAAAAGTCTAAGTGTCTAACGACATGACATCACAACATCCAGAAAATAATACAACTCTGAAGACAATACAAATGACATAAGAAATAAGATAAAGCCTAGCTAATCTAGTCTAAGCAGTATGGATAACGTCCTCAGCTAGAACTGGATCCTCCTGTGGGTCTAACTCACAGGTATCGTCTAGATGGGCTCCATAGTCGGTTGGGCAGAAGTTCTCGGTATCATCTGTAATATTTTCAACAGGTCCAGTCAGGACGGGAGCGAGCATAGTACATCTCATGCAGTTCATATCATGGCAGGAAATATAAAGCAAGCAATAGAGTAAGATACATGAAACGGTGTAAGAAGATGTACATGAAAACATGAGAGATGTTTGATAAATAAAAATATATACATGATAAGTAAGAACTGTAAGTGACTAGTGATTTAGAGCACAATATGGTTATGTAAACAGGTTGGATTATACAATAAAATGGGACTCCATTATACACGAAGGTACAATGGACATATACAATGTCTTATACAATAGGAAATTTGATCGCATAACCATTTCCTACTCACCCTCCCCAATCAATACACAAAGATCCAATCAAGTTATGTTATTGCACACAAAGTATAGTTGTACAATGATGATCATGTGGGCACGTGAGTACACGATTTCACACGATTCAAACAATTTGCACACGAATAACACGAACACAAGGAGTATACAATGCCCATGATAAAGTACACGAACACGAAATACCCGATGTATCCGCTAAGGGAATAACATCGCATGAAAGATCCATATAGTACTAATCCGTGATAACAAGTGTCAGCATCAAGTAAAGTAATCTAGAGCAAGAATATAAGTCGTGACAAGTATGAAACGATCAGAGAATGTACTCGCCTGATACCCTGAACAGTTGATATAAAAAGATGGCCAACTGGAGTCACAGAGTCCTAGTTATAGCAACACAGGTTATAAAGAGTTCAATTTATATGGTAATTGAAATTATAATGCAATCTACATGAGTCTAAGTCAATCTAGGTCAAAGTCAACTCTTGGTCAACTCTGGTCAAACTAGCTAGGGTTGGGTCAACAATGGTCAACTAGTCTAGGTTAGTCAATTCTAGGTCTAAACAAACTAAGTATATGCAAATCAAGAATCCAATATAGCTACTAACTTATATCCTAAGTCACTTGCTAAACCAAGCACAAAACTAAACCATAAGCTAACAAGGCACACAAACTTGGTCATATAATATATATATATATTATTCACATTCACATATTCATATACATAGATATATAGGAAAGCTATATATATAGGCACATACATATATATATATATAGAGAGAGAGATAGAAAGAGAGGTAAAAGATTAAGTGAGTATGTGTGTGTTTGGCATATATGTGAAAGGATATGTGTTAATGTTCTCAGATTTAGTGATAGGTAGGTGTATGTGACATGGGATACATGGTATCAAAGGGTGTATGAATGCATGTGTGTAAAAGGTTATAGGTTAACTCAGTTTATAGAAATGCATACATACATACTTACATTGTATACATATATATCATATATACATACATATATTGCATACATGCCTACATACATATCATATATGCATACTTGCATTCATTCATGCACCTATACATACATACATATTTGAATACATTATATACTTGTATACATTATATTCATATATACATACTCTACATTATATTACATTCATTCCTGCATACATGCATACATACATATCATGTATATTACATTACATGATACATACATGTATACTTGCATTACAATATACTTATATTCATGCATATTAGATACTTGCATTTATATTAACATATTGCATACATTCATTTCATTCATGCATCTATACATTACCTACATGTTTTATACATATGCATACATTGTATATTCATATCATTTCATACATTAACATAGAGGCATACAAACATGTACACATCATATATTTCATATCTTGCATTACCTTACATATCATGTTATATATTATCATTCATTCCTTTCATATATTACATTATCTTTAAGTTGAATACATCATATATGGATACAATACATTATCTTGCATGCTTGCATTCATATATTATATTCTATATTACCTATATACATGTATTTCCTCCATTCATTCATGCTTGCATCATATACTCTACATTACCATACATGTTATCATTATATATTGCATTACAATATTTATACATTATGCATTCATATCTATCATTACATATATACCTTGCATTCATATCTAGCATTCATTATATACTTTTATGCATACATTGTATATCATTCTTTCATTCATGCATTTATGCATTGCTTACATACATTATATTAATTATATTCCTACAAGCTTGCATTCAACCATATATATACATTAATGTAAAGAGAATGTATATCATATATATATATATCATTTCATTCATCTAACATATCATGCATTACATACTCTATATTCATCTAATATCCATACTACATAGGCTCATAGGTTACACAAAATGTATATATTGTATAATTACTCTTCTACTTAAAACTAGTACTGTACCAATTGGGCCTTCACTAAATTCTAGAATTAAAGAATGTTGTAGCCCTTCGTGTTAGCTTTCCGAAACTTTAAACGGATCGTATTTTCGTGTCCGGAAGCTCCCGAAATCGCGAAAATACCGAAACGCGTTCGTCTTTCGTACAGCTGACACTCAAATAATTTTACAGAAAGTTTCATAACGAATTTGGCTTATTAAAATATATATTTAGAAATCTAACTTCGATAGGGTTCTTTTAAAAAAAACGAGAGATAAATCAGAGTTCTAAGCTAAAAGTTATGATATTTCTAAGTTGCTTTGGTTAATAAAAATGTGGATGAAAATTATGACGAATTTGGGTTGGCCAAGATACTTGGATACCAACATAGGTATCCAAATGAAACTCATTCTAACCATTCTAACTAAGATTAATCCACTCTCTAACCATTTTAAAACCAAATTTAAATATCTATTTAAACTATTATCATACATACATACACATGGGGTGTCCTAATTTGGGATCTATCAAGTAGGACACAAGACACACCTATAACATCCTCAAATGGACTCCAAATGGTCTCAAAATTGAATCTAAAGGGGACACATGCATGGGGGTGGATCCTTTGGATTCAAAACTAATTAATATATAAAGAAAATCAAGTTAGAGGATAGGTTTTACCTATTGGAAGTGGAATCCCAATAAAAATCTTTAGGACACGGCTCCGATACGAAGATCTATCCAAAAGGACACCTCCCTTTGCACCTTGTCCAAATTCTTGTATAGAATCCTTCCTTGATGGTGTGGGATGGATTAGGAGAAGTTTGGATGGAGGAATGTGAAGGAAAGGAAATCAAATCAAAGAGGGAAGCTCTCTAATTTGGGGAAGAACACTTAGGGTTCTATGTAGAGGTAAAAAGAGGTAAGGATTTTCTTAAAAAAAATTTATAGGAAGGGAGGGGGAACTTGATGGCTGGTCATTAGATGAATTAGGGTTAGTTTTTCATGTAGATGAGTGGCTAGGAGTTGTCCACCCAATTCTAAGCATTCCTATTGGTTCAACTAGTCATAAGGCTTTCTTTTTCACAAATATCCTAAGGGGTAAATATCCTACTATGAAATATCTAGATATTGTTAATCTAACTTAACCATTAAGTCTCTAACCTTCTAACTAAACCTCCATGAGCATCATTAACATCTAGGATTAGTCAAAACTAGGTTAGTCTCTAACAATTCAATTAGCACAATACTAATTAATCAAAATTCATTTTCATTAATAAGTCAAAAATGACCAAAATACCCTTAGGCTAAAAAGTTACAATTAGTCATCCTAATCACATGGTTAGGTCCCCATGGTCATGGTTAGTCTCTAGGTCATGCAGTCTCTAGGGTTACACAAATTAGCCATCAAAATCACAATTCAACATTTTAAATAGTTTTAAAATAATTAAAAATCACCAAAAATTATAACATGGTTTAAATATCATTATTAAATAATTATAATTATAATTACAAAATTTCAAAATTATCCTTATTTTAGAAAAGTGGGTGTTACAAGTCTACCCTCCTTAGAAAAATTTCGTCCTCGAAATTAAGATGGTCGTACTTCTTCTAGAGTCTCGTCCCCAACAATCAAGGTCTCAGAACTTACCTAAATCATACAATTTAAAAGAATGTCATACAGGGTCATGGCATACGGTGGCAGTTAAAGGTCTCATCTAGGTATACTAGTCATGCTAAACCAAAACGGTCATAGAGTATCAAAACATACAAGCAATATGGGGTGTTAAACTGGAAAAGTTACAGAAACAACAAATCATCAAAGTTGTAAGGTAGTCTACCATCCTATATGAAAACTGGTAATTATAAAAAATAAAATAATTATAACTAGTAATTATCTATAAAGGGGTACTATTCAAAGAAAAATCAAAATCAAAAGTTTAAGAACGAAAGTCAAATAGCATTGAAATCCAATCACAATATATATTAAGAAAATTCAGTCTCGATACGATCTAAGTTGATCAATTCTGGGTAATCAAGATTTAGGCAATATGGATGACAAGGTCATTGAAGTCTGAGCACGAGCATACAAGGATGGAGATTCAGGTCACAATTAAATTTAATTCAATTGAGTACGACCCAAGACATTAATATGATAAGAAAAGATGATCAAAGTCGATTGGTCGTGATTAAGGGAGCTAGGATTCATTGATATTGAAAACTTTTAAAGGGTGATTCAAGGATATAGAATAAGTCAAATTTCTCCATTTAAAGGAAAAATAAGAGAAAAGATTTCATAGGAAAGTCAAGTTAATCATCTCTCTCTGATACTATAAAGTTTATCATTTGCCAATCATATTTTTATCTCACAAGTCCCAATATAAAAATCAACCTTTGTATGACTACCATCAAAATTATACCCTTCCGTCATAAATATTTGACCTTGTCATGATCACCATGGGCTAAATTTCTAAGTTCCGAAACATTATTCATGAAGCATACCCTTCTTACTAGGAATCAAAACTGACTACTTAATCATCATAAATCTAAATTCTTCCATCTTGTCCTGAATTGGATCCGAAGGCACTAAATCAAGTTTTATGTAATCCTTGAACTTATTCAATTTACTCTTCTTGTATTATTTAAATCTAAACCCACTAGGCCTTACAAAACTTATTCTTTATTATAAATTCAACCTTCATATTTCCTTCAACGTACACCTTCAATATTATTCTCCTGAAATTTAAAATTTTCATAAAATCTCTATATTTTATATAACTCAAAATCCTTACGTTCTTTCTGTTTCTAGCCATTTCCTACAATATCTAATTCAATTTCGTATCATCATTGCATATAGATAAAATCTTTTCTCTATTACTAAATTCCTAAATTTAACATCATAGCCTTAAAGTGTAATTTCTCAAGAATCAATAACCAAAATTTATCCAAGTTCTCGAAACTATGTTGACCTCGAATATCCTCATCAGTTATGAAATACATCTATGAATTATTCATACCCAAATTTTTTTTTTCTAAGTATGATTGTTCCTAAATTCATAATATAACTCTCTTAATTTCATCCTCAAATTCAGTCGCATCTCTATCGCAAACCTATATCAAGGTCCATCATATTATACCCCTAGCAAGATTATCACAAGATAACAAATTAAGTCTTTTCCGAGTTAGATGATTTACGTTACTTCCTCGACCTTTCGAAGGTGAAAAGATATGGAGATTCAAGGATTTCAAAGTATAGTTGACAGAATTAGATACGAGAAAGGTGATTGATGTAATCAGGACAGTTTTTTTACAAAAAAAATGGTAATACAAGAAATAATGACAAGAAAGAAATAATGATAAAATCTGTTCTTCATCAATTGTTAAAAAGAAATGAACCCATTTAAGATAAAATCTGATACCATACACGTCTTCCTGAAATTATGTTATCAGAATTTTGCCACGCCAGTAAGCATAGCTGCAATAAACAATAAAGTCCATAACGAAGGTATACACCCTATAGTCATGTTATCTAGAATTTTTACCACGCCACCCGGTATGGCTGCAAGAAAATCTAGATTTCATAACTAGGATAAGTATATCTAAATCAGGCTCTACGTCCTTGTCATGCTAGCAAATATGACTGCGATAAATTCTAAACTCCATAAATAAAGTAGACTTTTACCTTTCTTACTGTCCTTATCAAGTATGTTATCATGTTATATATATATATATATATATATATATATATATATATGTAGGGCTGGCGATGGGTAGGGTAGGGTAGGGTAAGGGCAGGAAGAGGGCAGGGTAGGGTAGGGTATTGACCTTTTTTTGATACCCTAGGGGAGTCATGAGGGTAGGGTAGGATAGCCCTCTTCCAAAAAACCAATACCCATTACCCATCCTTGCCCTTTACCCTCACAGGGTAGCTGAGGGTCAGGGTAGGGAGGGTAAGGGTATTACCCTCGCCATTTCATTTTTTTAACTTTGAAAATCAAATTTTTTGCTAGTAAACAGGGGGGAATATTTTTTCTTTCCATTTCATTTTTTTCAGATTTTGACAGCATTCAAAAATTATAACAACTTAACAAGAAATAACAGGAAGAATATATTTTTTACTAAAGGCGCTGAACCCAGTTATATAGTAGAACCTGGGCTGCCTACATACCCAAGGAGGGGGCTAGACCTGACTCCTTAGGATCAAGCACCATGTAGTTCTCATAATCCTAAGTACTAATTACAAAAAACTACAAGTAGTAGTAATACTATGGCAGTGGGACTATACAAAATTACAAAGCGGGTTGGGAGAAGGGTAGGGTCGAGGGTTTTAAAGGGTTAGGGTTAACGGGTAGTGGATAGGGTAGTGATTCAGGGTAGGGTAGGGTTCAGGGTAGGGTTACAGGGCAGAGGGTAGGGCGGGTACCCGGGTAATTGTACTAGGGTAACAGAATAAAACCCTTACCCTACCCTAATTCTAAGAGGGTAAGGGTAGGGCATGCCCTCGAAGGGTAGAGGGTACCCGTGGGCACCTGAGGGTACAGGGTACCCGGCTAGGGTAGAGGGTATGAGGGCAAAATCGCCACCCCTATATATATATATATATATATATATATATATATATATATATATATATATATATATAAATACAAACTCAAATTCAACAACTAATATCAAGATTCAAAATTCAACAATAATCCATCAAAATCAAATTCAATAACAGGAAGTAGGGGTGAATCAAATCAAGGAAAAAAAAGAGATTTCAAATCGAAGTTAAAATAGGATTCTCAAGGGTCATCCCAGGAATCTCTCAAGAAATTCTAACAGTGATTGAGTATCCTCTCATTCTAACACCTATTCCTTATCTCTAATCGCAGGTGTCACGACCCGCACCCTAGAGTAAGGGCACGAGAAGTGGGTACGTCCAGCCTACGCCGCAGTATCGGCGGTAGAACGATGTCCTAGGTCAATCATCTAACAATATAAGGTACCTATACAGTATATACACTCTGAATGGAGGTGACATAGCAAAATACAGTCTCAATCACATCTAAGTCAGAATGATAAGGTAGATAGATATGAAAAGAAATCCACAGAGAGATACATCAGATAGAAGTCTAAGTGTCTAAGATATCACAAATCCAGAAAATATCTCAAATATCAAATACAGTAATCCATAGAGAATAAATACAACTGAAAATCACTAATATAAACTAATGGTGTGACATCCACTGCTAAGGGATCCTGCTGGAGATCCAGGTCACAAAAATTCTCTAAGGTAGTCCCATGGGTTTTGGTATAGGGTTCCTCATCATCCTCTGTAAAAATTTTAATAGGTCCAGTCAGGACAGGAGCGAGCACAATACATCTCAATAAAACATAACAGGATAGGAAATATAATCATGCTAGAGAGTAAGATATATGAAACTGAAGAACAGCATAAAGTAAAAGAGAGACTGTAAGTAAATATCTACAATATATAAGAGAGCTAAACAATGCTAGTGATTCAGAGTACAAGATGAACATGTGAATGGCTTAGGACTGATTCATGACTACACTAAGAGTGATTCATGACTATACTACTTTGGATATTATTCACATGACCATTCATACTCCCCCCGTACCCCAATCAATACACAAGGATCCAGTCAAGTTATGTTAAGATTCATGACTAAATTACTTGACCCGTATAGGGTGATTCATGAATTGATTCGTGAAGGCTCGGTGATCATGAGAGTACATGAGTCACTAGCTGATTCCCGAAGATTCATGACAATAGAAGCAAGAGATACATGATGTAAGTAAAACACACGAGACAAGAGTATCTGATGCTCCCGAGAGGAATAACATCTCATGAAGGGATCCATATAGTACTATTCCGTGATACCAACGTGTCAGCATCAAGTAAAGTAATCTAAAGCAGGAATATAATCCTAAATAAGATATAAAATAATCAGAGAATGTACTCGCTAGGTATCCTGAATATCTGAAGAGAATATACTGTCCGAGGAGTGGTGTCTGGCTCCTATAGAATAGTACAAGTCACTATATGTCCAAAATAGTAAAATAGACTGCTACATTGCATCTACATGCTGTCTAGGTCAAACTAGACTAAAGTCAATACTTGGTCAACTCTAGTCAACAACACTAGTCAAACTAGGTCAACTAGGTCAAGTCCTAGCCCAAACAAGTCTAACAAGTCTCACTAGGCCTAACCAAGCCTAGACTAGCACTCACACAATCACAAGGCAATGTGAACCACAACAATACATAATATAAAATAGATACTATATATAAATACATACCTTCATACATACATGCATATCCACATTACATACATATTTATATATATTATTATGTTATATCATGCATATTTACATAGTTACATAGATATATACATTCATGCATATTTACATACATACTTTTATACATTATATATGTTAACATTCATTACAAAGCATTATATTTTACTTATATCTTTGATTCATTCATTCATTCATATATGACATTCATTCATGCATTTATACATTCATTCATATCCCATATGCATGCATATTTCAGTTCAGGCATTATATCCATTCATATATCATTAAGTTGCATACATATACTTATTTTCATTACATACATATTATTCATGCATATTACATACTTACATGCATCTATACATTATATACATTGTATACAACATATAAAATAGAAGAGGAAAAAAGGGGGGGAAATTGAAATGGAGAGGGAAGGGAAGGAAAATGTAAGAAAAAGAGAAAACAGTGGACATATACATGCTTGCATCATATATTCTACATTACCATACATGCTATCATTATATATTGTATTATATTATTTATATATTATGCATTCATATCTATCATTACATGTATATCTTGTATTCATATCTAGCATTCATTATATACTTTCATGCATACATTGTATATCATTCTTTCATTCATGTATTTATGCATTGCTTACATACATTATATTAATTACATTCCTACATGCTTGCATTCAAGCATATATATACATTAATGTAAAGAAGATATATATCATATATATATCATTTCATTTATCTAACATATCATGTATTACATACTCTATATTCATTTAATATCCATACTACATAGGCTCATAGGTTACACAAAATGTATATATCGTATAGTCACTCTTCTACTTAAAATCAATACTGTACCAATTGGGCCTCTACTAAATTCTAGGATTAAAGTATGTTGTAGCCCTTCGTGTTAGCTTTCCGAAACTTCAAACGGATCGCATTTTTGTGTCCGGAAGCTCCCGAAATCGCAAAAATACCGAAACACGTTCGTCTTTCGTATAGCTGACACTCAAATAATTCTACAGAAAGTTACATAAAGAATTCGGCTTATTAAAATATATATTTAGAAAGCTAACTTCGATACGGTTCTTTTTAAAAAAACAAAAGATAAATCGGAGATCTAAGCTAAAAGTTATGACATTTCTAAGTTGCTTTGGTTAATAAAAATGTGGATGAATATTATGACGAATTTGAGTTGTTTTGGACAAAAGAACACATATAGGCCAAGATACTTGGATACAAACATAGGTATCCAAATAAAACTCATTCTAACCATCCTAACTAAGATCAATCCACTCTCTAACCATTCTAAAATTGAATTTAAATATCTATTTAAACTATTATCATACATACATACACAAGCGGTGTCTAATTTGGGGATCTATCAAGTAGGACACAAGACACATATCTAAAATCCTCAAGAGAGTTCCAAATGGCCTTAAATTTGAATCTAAAGGGGACACATGCATGAGGATGGATCCTACGGATTCAAAACTAATTTATATGCAAAGAAAATCAATTTAGAGGATGGGTTTTACCTATTGGGAGTGGAATCCCAATGAAATCCTTTAGGACACGGCTCTGATACGAAGATCCCTCAAAGTGAACACTCCTCCTTGCACTCCTCTTCCAATCCTTGGTAGCACCCTTCCCTTGGAGAATGGTAATGATTGAGGGAAGGTTTGGTGAAGGAATGATTTGATTTGGAGATCAAATCAATGGGAAGGCTCTCTAAAATTAGGAAAGAACAAAAGGAAAATAAAAGAGGCAAGATTGTAATGAATGAAATGAATCATTCTCCCCTAAAGATGGCTGCCATAAAGAGTCCATTAGGGCTAATGGGAAATATCCTAATTGCCCCTCTCTAGTCTCATATGGTTATGTCTAGACTAGGTTCAAGTTTGGGGTCAAAATGATCTAGTTTTGAGTCTCTAACTTAACCATTCTAACATGATAAAAATTAGTTTAATTAACTAACTTAAATGTTGGGTTTTGTGGGCCATGCTTAACTTAATATTGGGTCCCATCTAGAGTTTAAGCTACCCGGGTCACAATACAAGTCGGAACGAGACGAAACTCAAACCCGACTAAACAAATCCAATAAAAACAATATTAAAAATATAAAATTTTCCCAAAATATTAAAATATGAAAATGACCAAAATTATAATACATCAATTTAAATATTATTAAAATAATCTAAAATTCACCAATTAATCAAAATCTTAAATAATTCAAAAGTCACAAAATGACCAAAATACCCTTAGCCTAAAAAGTTGTAAATAGTCATTCTAATCACATGGTTAGGTCCCCATGGTCATGGTTAGTCTCTAAGCTCAACAGTTCTAGGGTTCACTAGCTAACACATCAAAATTATAATTCACCAATTTTAAATAGTATTAAATTAATTAAAAATTCCCATAAATCATAAATCCTATTATTAAATAATAAACTTTTACAAAAGTTCAAAATTATCCTTATTTTAGAAAAGTGGGTGTTACAAGTCTACCCTTCTTATAAAATTTCGTCCTCGAAATTAAGATGGTCGTACTTCTTCTAGAGTCTCGTCTCCAACAATCAAAGTCTCAGAACTTACCTAAATCATACAATTTAAAAGAATGGCATACAGGGTCATGGCATACGGTGGAAGTGTAAGTCTCATCTAGGTATACTAGTTACACTAGACCAAAACAATCATAGGGTATCAAAACTTACAAGCAATCAGGGGTGTTAAACTGGAAAAGATACAGAAATAACAAATCATCAAGGCTTGAAGGCATAATCAAAATCAAAATTTAAAGCACAAATGTCGAGCATTAAAATCCAATCACAATATATATATATATATATATATATATATATATATATATATATATATATATATATATATATATATATATATATATATATATATATATATATATATATAGAGTGTTAGAAGGGAAAAAGCTAGCATTATGTAAAGGTTATGTGGTTAGTGTGTGTATGGGTGTATGTGGACATATTCATAGGGTTAGATAGTAGACATGTGTGTGTGTGTGTGTGTGTGTGTGAAATATACATGAAAGTGTATAGGAGGATTTGGGTTTCAAAACAATAGCTATCAAGTTACACTACTCATGGCATATTGGTTAAATAATCTACAATGCACAACCTATTTACTCATAACATGCATGGCTAACCATATATATACATATATCTATATGTATAGAGAGGTAGAGATTTAGTTATGTATCTATATACATTATAACATGTATGCATAAACTATATATATATATATACCTATATAGATATATGAACATAACATAGAGATGAAGGGTTAGGTTTACATGGCAGTTGTGAACATTAATGTACATTACTGTAGAGTGTCAAGAGTACAGGGGTTATAACTTAAAATGAAGGGTTCAATCATTCAGTTCAGTTTAACATTACATATTAAATCTGAAATTGAACTAAACATTTAAAATCAATGTAAAAAAATGTTAACATGTATTCAGTTTCAGGATTTTGGAGAAATTCGAACATCAAAACCAACCCAATGTTCACCACAACCACAACCTAACATGTAAGAGTATGAAACCTAACATTATATCTCTACATACAACAATGTATATGGCTCAAAACATTACATTTAAAAACTGCAAATTGAACTAATCACTTAGAATCCAGTGTTAAAGGGTTAATATGCACACAGTCTCAGATTTGACAAATTCAAACACAAAATTTAACCAATTTTTTTAAGAATTGAAATCCTGTATATAACATACATGTGCAGTGATGTAAACAACAACTAATAATATGAAATTTATATCTAAATTACGAATTTAAACTGAAAAAAAAAACAGAGAACTAGTCTCTGATACTGTATTGTGTCAGAGATATTAGGGTTTTGAGAATTTAACATCAAAAACATATTAATGTGCATTTAGATAGGTTGGTAATCAAAGTGTTGCATGTATACGTGTCAGGCAAGGTGTCTGTGTCCACTATATATATATATATATTAAAAGGTGATACAAGAATGATGGCAAGAAGGAAATAATGATAAAATCTGTTCTGCTCATCTGTTTAAAAGAAGGAACCATTCTGAAACCAGAGCTATAATATCAAATCCAGATAAGGTCTAGCAAAATCATCAATTTATTGTATTATGAAGAAATTCATAGCAAGAAGTTACATAAAGGTTCATAATAACAGCTAAAGCTACTCCTACTCCTAAGTTAAATAATGAGAAGCAAAACAAACAAACAACAATTTTTTTTAAATTAATACAAGTAATAATGGCAAGAAGAAAATAATGATAAAATCATTTCTTGCTCAATATGTTAAAAAAAAGAAGACCATTTGAGATCAGAGCTATATAAACAAGTCTAAGATAAGGCCTAAGACAATTCGTCAATTCATTACATTAGGAAGGAATTATATCCAATAAAGTTATATAAGGGATTATATCAACAATTAAAACTGTTTTTTACTCCTAAGTTAAGTGATGAAGAAACAATTTTTTTAAGGCTGAAATACAAGGTAGAGATGATTGTTTTTAAAAAAAAACTTTAGAGATATAATCTGATAATCATATGCGTCTTCCTAAAATTATGTTGTCAGAATTCTGCCACGCCAATAAGCATAGCTGCAATAAACGATAGAGTCCATAATAAGGCATACACCCTATAATCATGTTATCTAGAATTCTTACCACGCCACCCGGTATGACGGCAAGAAAATATAGATTTCATAACTAAGATAAGTATAGCTATATCAGGCTCTACGTCCTTGTCATGCTAGCAAATATGACTGCAATAAATTTTAAATTCCATAATAAAGTAGACTTTTACCTTTCTCACTGTCCTTATCAAGTATGTTATCAGGTTATACCTTAATTCCAAAAAAAAAATGTATATATACATATAAATACAAACTCAAATTCAACAACTAATATCAAGATTCAAAATTCAACAATAATCCATCAAAAATTATATAAATACAGACTCAAATTCAACCACTAACATCAAGATTCAAAATTCAACAATAATCCATCAAAAATTATATAAATACAGACTCAAATTCAACCACTAACATCAAGATTCAAAATTCAAAAATAATCCATCAAAATCAAGTTCAATAACAGAAAGTAAAGGTAAATCAAATCAGGAGAAAAATAGATTTCAAATCGAAGTTAAAATAAGATTCTCAAGGGTCGTCCCAGGAATCTCTCAAGGAGGCCTAACTGTGATTGAGTACCTTCAAAAATATATCCTAATCCTACTGCAGGCTGTAGTGATACTCTAGTTCGAATACCACTACATAAACTCGACCTGCATGGACCACCACTAAAAATGTGTCACGACCCGCACCCTAGAGTAAGGGCACGAGAAGTGGGTACGTCCAGCCTACGACGCAGTATCGGTGGTAGAACGCTGTCCTAGGTCAATCATCTAACAATATAAGGTACCTATACAGTATGTACACTCCGAATAGAGGTGACATAGCAGAATACAGTCTCAATCATATCTAAGTCAGAATGATAAGGTAGATAGATACGAAATGAAATCCACAGAGAGATACATCAGATAGAAGTCTAAGTGTCTAAGATATCACAAATCCAGAAAACATCTCAAATCTCAAATATAGTAATCCATAGAGAATAAATACAACTGAAAATTACTAATCTAAACTAATGGTGTGACATCCACTGCTAAGGGATCCTGCTAGAGATCCAGGTCACAAAAATCCTCTAAGGTAGTCTCATGGTAAGTGGTACAGGGTTCCTCATCATCCTCTGTAAAAAATTTAACAGGTCCAGTCAGGACAGGAGCGAGCATAATACATCTCAAAAAATCATAACAGGATAGGAAATATAATCATGCTAGAGAGTAAGATACATGAAACTGAAGAACAACATAAAGTAAAAGAGAGATTGTAAGTAAATATCTACAATATATATAAGAGCTAAACAATGCTAGTGATTCAGAGTACAAGATGAACATGTGAATTGCTTAGGACAGATTTATGACTATACTAAGAGTGATTCATGACTATACTACTTTGGATATTATTCACATGACCATTCATACTCCCCCCGTACCCCAATTAATACACAAGGATCCAGTCAAGTTACGTTATGATTCATGACTAAACTACTTGACCCGTATAGGATGATTCATGAATTGATTTGTGAAGGCTCGGTGATCATGAGAGTACATGAGTCACTAACTGATTCCCGAAGATTCATGATAATAGAAGCAAGAGATACATGATGTAAGTGAAACACACGAGACAAGAGTATCTGATGCTCCCGAGAGGAATAACATATCATGAAGGGATCCATATAGTACTAATCCGTGATACCAACGTATCAGCATCAAGTAAAGTAATCTAAAGCAGAAATATAATCCTAAATAAGATATAAAATGATCAGAGAATGTACTCGCCTGGTATCCTGAATATCTGAAGAGAATATATTGTCCGAGGAGTGGTGTCTGGCTCCTATAGAACAGTACAAGTTACTATATGTCCAAAATAGTAAAATAGACTGCTACAATGCATCTACATGCTGTCTAGGTCAAACTAGACTAAAGTCAACACTTGGTCAACTCTAGTCAACAATACTAGGCAAACTAGGTCAACTAGGTCAAGTCCTAGCCCAAATAAGTCTAACAAGTCTCACTAGGCCTAACCAAGCCTAGGCTAGCACTCACACAATCACAAGACAATGTGAACCACAACAATGCATAATATAAAATAGATACTATATATAAATACATACCTTCATACATACATGCATATCCACATTACATACATATTTATATATATATATATATCATTATGTTACATCATGCATATTTACATAGTTACACAGATATATACATTCATGCATATTTACATACATACTTTTATACATTATATATTTTAGCATTCATTACAAAGTATTATATTTTACTTATACCTTTGATTCATTCATTCATTCATTCATATATGACATTCATTCATGTATTTATACATTTATTCACATCCCATATGCATGTATATTTCAGTTCAGGCATTATATCCATTCATATATCATTAAGTTGCATACATATACTTATTTTTATTACATACATGTTATTCATGCATATTACATACTTACATGTATCTATACATTATATACATTGTATATAACATGTAAAAATAGAAGAGAAAAAAAGGGGGGAAAACAGAAATGGAAAGGGAAGGGAAGGAAAATATAAGGAAAAGGAAAAACAGTGGACATATACATGCTTGCATCATATATTCTACATTACCATACATGCTATCATTATATATTGCATTATATTATTTATATATTATGCATTCATATCTATCATTACATGTATACCTTGCATTCATATCTAGCATTCATTATATACTTTCATGCATACATTGTATATCATTCTTTCATTCATGCATTTATGCATTGCTTACATACATTATATTAATTTCATTCCTACATGCTTGCATTCAACCATATATATACATTAATGTAAAGAGGATATATATCATATATATATTATTTCATTTATCTAATATATCATGCATTACATACTCTATATTCATTTAATATCTATACTACATAGGCTCATAGGTTACACAAAATGCATATATCGTATAGTCACTCTTCTACTTAAAACTAATACTGTACCAATTGGGCCTCTACTAAATTCTAGGATTAAAGTATGTTGTAGCCCTTCGTGTTAGCTTTCCGAAACTTTAAACGGATCGCATTTTCGTGTCCGAAAGCTCCCGAAATTGCGAAAATACCGAAACATGTTCGTCTTTCATACAGCTGACACTCAAATAATTCTACAGAAAGTTATAGAAAGAATTTGGCTTATTAAAATATATATTTGGAAAGCTAACTTCGATACGGTTCTTTTAAAAAAATAGGAGATAAGTCGGAGTTCTAAGCTAAAAGTTATGACATTTCTAAGTTACTTTGGTTAATAAAAACGTGGATAAATATTATGACGAATTTGAGTTGTTTTGGACAAAAGAACACATATAGGCTAAGATACTTGGATACAAACATAGGTATCCAAATGAAACTCATTCTAACCATCCTAACTAAGATTAATCCACTCTCTAACCATTCTAAAATTGAATTTAAATATCTATTTAAACTTTTATCATACATACATACACATACGGTGTCTAATTTGGGGATCTATCAAGTAGGACACAAGACATATCTAAAATTCTCAAGAGAGCTCCAAATGGCCTCAAATTTGAATCTAAAGGGGACACATACATGAGGATGGATCCTACGGATTCAAAACTAATTTATATGCAAAGAAAATTGATTTAGAGGATGGGTTTTACCTATTGGGAGTGGAATCCCAATAAAATCCTTTAGGACACGGCTCTGATACGAAGATCCCTCAAAGTGAACACTCCTCCTTGTACTCCTCTTCCAATCCTTGGTAGCACCCTTTCCTTGGAGAATGGGAATGATTGAGGGAAGGTTTGGTGAAGGAATAATTTGATTTGGAGATCAAATCAATGGGAAGGCTCTCTAAAATTAGGAAAGAACAAAAGGAAAATAAAAGAGGCAAGATTGTAATGAATGAAATGAATCATTCTCCCCTAAAGGTGGCTGCCAAAAAGAGTCCATTAGGGCTAATGGGAAATATCCTAATTGCCCCTCTCTAGTCTCATATGGTTAAGTCTAGACTAGGTTCAAGTTTGGGGTCAAAATGATCTAGTTTTGAGTCTCTAACTTAACCATTCTAACATGATAAAAATTAGTTTAATTAACTAACTTAAATGTTGGGTTTTGTGGGCCATACTTAACTTAATATTGGGTCCCATCTAGAGTTTAAGCTACCCGGGTCACAATACAAGTCAGAACGAGACGAAACTCAAACCCGACTAAACAAATCCAATAAAAACAATATTAAAAATATAAAATTTTCCCAAAATATTAAAATATGAAAATGACCAAAATTATAATACATCAATTTAAATATTATTAAAATAATCTAAAATTCATCAATTAATCAAAATCCTAAATAATTCAAAAGTCACAAAATGACCAAAATATCCTTAGCCTAAAAAATTGTAAATAGTCATTCTAATCACATGGTTAGGTCCCCATGGTCATGGTTAGTCTCTAAGCTCAACAGTTCTAGGGTACACAAGCTAACACATCAAAATTATAATTCACCAATTTTAAATAGTATTAAATTAATTAAAAAATTTCATAAATTATAAATCCTATTATTAAATAATAAACTTTTACAAAAGTTTAAAATTACTCTCATATTAGAAAAGTGGGTGTTACAGTAGGTGCGCAGCAGTACAACTAATCGTCGTACTACCACGACTTCGCACAAATGTGAATCTCGACCTGCATGGACCACCACTAAAAACGTGTCACGACCCGTACCCTAGAGTAAGGGCACAAGAAGTGGGTACATCCAGCCTACGTCGCAGTGTTGGCAATAGAACGCTGTCCTAGGTCACAATATCTAACAATATAAGGTACCTGTACAGTATATACACTTCGAGTGGAGGTGACAATACAGAATACAGTCTCAATCACAACTAAGGCAGAAATAGCACGATATCATAGATATGAAAATCTCAAAGGAAGATACAAACAGAAGAAAAGTCTAAGTGTCTAACGACATGACATCACAACATCCAAAAAATAATACAACTCTGAAGACAATACAAATGACATAAGAAATAAGATAAAGCCTAGCTAATCTAGTCTAAACAGTATGGATGACGTCCTCAGCTAGAGCTGGATCCTCCTGTGGGTCTAACTCACAGGTATCGTCTAGATGGGCTCCATAGTCGGTTGGGCAGAAGTTCTCGGTATCGTCTGTAATATTTTTAACAGGTCCAGTCAGGACGGGAGCGAGCACAGTATATCTCATGCAGTTCATATCATGGCAGGAAATATAAAACAAGCAATAGAGTAAGATACATGAAACGTTGTAAGAAGATGTACATGAAAACATTAGAGATGTTTGATAACTGGAAATATATACATGATAAGTAAGAACTGTAAGTGGCTAGTGATTTAGAGCACAATATGGTTATGTAAACAGGTTGGGTTATACAATAAAATGGGACTCCATTATATACGAAGGTACAATGGACATATACAATGTCTTATACAATAGAGAATTTGATCGCATAACCATTTCCTACTCACCCTCCCCAATCAATACACAAGGATCCAATCAAGTTATGTTATTGCACACGAAGTATAGTTGTACAATGATGATCATGTGGGCATATGAGTACACGATTTCATATGATTCACACAATTTGCACATGAATAACACGAACACAAGGAGTATACAATATCCATGATAAAGTACACGAACACGAAATACCCGATGTATCTGCTAAGGGGATAACATCGCATGAAAGATCCATATAGTACTAATCCGTGATAACAAGTGTCAGCATCAAGTAAAGTAATCTAGAGCAAGAATATAAGTCGTGACAAGTATGAAATGATCAGAGAATGTACTCGCCTGATACCCTGAACAGCTGATATAAAAAGATAGCCAACTGGAGTCACAGAGTCGTAGTTATAGCAACACAGGTTATAAAGAGTTCAATTTATATGGTAATTGAAATTATAATGCAATCTACATGAGTCTAAGTCAATCTAGGTCAAAGTCAACTCTGGTCAAACTAGCTAGGGTTGGGTCAACAATGGTCAACTAGTCTAGGTTAGTCAATTCTAGGTCTAAACAAACTAAGTATATGCAAATCAAGAATCCAAGATAGCTACTAACTCATAGTCTAAGTCACTTGCTAAACCAAGCACAAAACTAAACCATAAGCTAACAAGGCACACAAACTTAGTCATATAATATATATATATTATTCACATTCACATATTCATATACATAGATATATATAGGAAAGATATATATATATATATAGGCACATACATATATATATATAAATATATAGAGAGAGAAAAAGAGAGGTAAAAGAGTAAGTGAATATGTGTGTGTTTGGCATATATGTGAAAGGATATGTGTTAATGTTCTCAGATTTAGTGATAGGTAGGTGTATATGACATGGGATACATGGTATCAAAGGGTGTATGAATGCATGTGTGTAAAAGGTTATAGGTTAACTCAGTTTATAGAAATGTATACATACATACTTACATTGTATACATACATACATACATATTATGTATACATACATACATGCCTACATACATATCATATATGCATACTTGCATTCATTCATGCACCTATACATACATACATATTTGAATACATTATATACTTGCATACATTATATTCATATATGCATACTCTACATTATATTACATTCATTCCTGCATACATGCATACATACATATCATGTATATTACATTACATGATACATACATGTATACTTGCATTACAATATACTTACATTCATGCATATTAGATACTTGCATTTATATTAACATATTGCATACATTCATTTCATTCATGCATCTATACATTACCTACATGTTTTATATATATGCATACATTGTATATTCATATCATTTCATACATTAACATAGAGGCATACAAACATGCACACATCATATATTTCATACCTTGTATTACCTTACATATCATGTTATATATTATCATTCATTCCTTTCATATATTACATTATCTTTAAGTTGAATACATCATATATGGATACAATACATTATCTTGCATGCTTGCATTCATATATTACATTCTATATTACCTATATACATGTATTTCCTCCATTCATTTATGCTTGCATCATATACTCTACATTACCATACATGTTATCATTATATATTGTATTACAATATTTATACATTATGCATCCATATCTATCATTACATATATACCTTGCATTCATATCTAGCATTTATTATATACTTTTATGCATACATTGTATATCATTCTTTCATTTATGCATTTATGCATTGCTTACATACATTATATTAATTACATTCCTACATGCTTGCATTCAACCATATATATACATTAAAGTAAAGAGGATATATATCATATATATATCATTTTATTCATCTAACATATCATGCATTACATACTCTATATTCATTTAATATTCATACTACATAGGCTCATAGGTTACACAAAATGCATATATTGTATAGTCACTCTTCTACTTAAAACTAATACTGTACCAATTGGGCCTTCACTAAATTCTAGGATTAAAGTATGTTGTAGTCCTTCGTGTTAGCTTTCCGAAACTTCAAACGGATCGTATTTACGTGTCCGGAAGCTCCCGAAATCGGGAAAATATCGAAACGTGTTCGTCTTTCGTACAGCTGACACTCAAATAATTTTACAGAAAGTTTCAGAACGAATTTGGCTTATTAAAATATATATTTGGAAAGCTAACTTCGATATGGTTCTTTTAAAAAAAGGGGAGATAATCAGAGTTCTAAGCTAAAAGTTATGACATTTCTAAGTTGCTTTGGTTAATAAAAATGTGGATGAAAATTATGACGAATTTGGGTTGGCCAAGATACTTAGATACCAACATAGGTATCCAAATGAAAATCATTCTAACCATTCTAACAAAGATCAATCCACTCTCTAACCATTCTAAAACCGAATTTAAATATCTATTTAAACTATTATCATACATACATACACATAGGGTTTCCTAATTTGGGATCTATCAAGTAGGACACAAGACACACCTATAACATCCTCAAATGGACTCCAAATGGTTTCAAAATTGAATCTAAAGGGGACACATGCATGGGGGTGGATCCTTTGGATTCAAAACTAATTAATATACCAAGGAAATTAAGTTAGAGGATAGGTTTTACCTATTAGGAGTGGAATCCCAATGAAAATCTTTAGGACATGGCTCCGATACGAAGATCTATCCAAAAGGACACCTCCCTTTGCACCTTGCCCAAATTCTTGTATAGAATCCTTCCTTGATGGTGTGGAATAAATTAGAAGAAGTTTGGATGGAGGAATGTGAAGGAAAGAAAATCAAATCAAAGAGGGAAGCTCTCTAATTTGGGGAAGAACACTTAGGGTTATAAGTAGAGGTAAAAAGAGGCAAGGGTTTTCTTAAGGATTCTTTATAGGAAGGGAGGGGGCACTTGATGGCTGGTCATTAGATGAATTAGGGTTAGTTTTTCATGTAGATGAGTGGCTAGGAGTTGTCCACCCAATTCTAAGCCTTCCTATTGGTTCAACTAGTCATAAGGCTTTCTTTTTCACAAATATCCTAAGGGATAAATATCCTACTATAAAATATCTAGATATTGTTAATCTAACTTAACCATTAAGTCTCTAACCTTCTAACTAAACCTCCATGAGCATCATTAGCATCTAGGTTTAGTCAAAACTAGGTTAGTTTCTAACAATTCAATTAGCACAATACTAATTAATCAAAATTCATTTTCATTAATAAGTCAAAAATGACCAAAATACTCTTAGGCTAAAAAGTTACAATTAGTCATCCTAATCATATGGTTAGGTCCCCATGGTCATGGTTAGTCTCTAGGTCATGCAGTCTCTAGGGTTACACTAGTTAGCCATCAAAATCACAATTCAACATTTTAAATAGTTTTAAAATAATTAAAAATCACCAAAAATCATAACATGGTTTAAATATCATTATTAAATAATTATAATTACAAAATTTCAAAATTACCCTCATTTTAGAAAAGTGGGTGTTACAATTGGCAGAGGGTAGTTGTTGTCGTAGTGGTAAAGAAGTATGGGAATGGTGGCTGGTCGGTGGTTACGGCGATGTTGGTGAAGTCGGATCGAGGCTGTGAGGAATAGGCAGGGTGGTCGAGACTGTGCGGGGTTGGACGGCGATGGCGGGAGAGGAGGATCTGTGATGATGATGGCGATGGTGGTGATGGCTATCGACAGGACGGGGAGAGGAGCGGGTGGTTACAGCGAGGCTGAGCTAGAGTTTTAGGCTAGAAATAGGATTCGATTGTGTCTGGGGGTGTCCGACACAAAAAAGTTATGTATTTGTAAAAAAAATATGGAATAAGAATTTGGATGGACACAGACACGTTGCACGTATATTTGTGGAAAAATTTGTGGATGTGAGAAATTTATGGAGGAGTACCTGCCTATTTATAGGATGTGGAAATTCCCAGTTGGATAAGGATTGCACCCAAATTTATTATTTAAATCAAATTTGGGTTTGATCTACATAAAGTTTAAATTGTAGGCAATATCCAAAAATATCTAAATTTTTATTCAAAAATTTAAATAAATTTATTTAATGAATCCCTCAACCGATTTAAAAATAATTAGTTTTAAAAATTAACCTTTTTAAATATTCAAAAATATGTTATAATATTAATTTCAAAAATTATACTAGTTATTTAAAATAAGCTAATAAATAATTATGAAATATGTATGCACAAATAATTTTTACGAATCTTTTTGCTTTTCTAGTATACAATAAAAATATTATTTATAATTAATAACTGTTAGAAAGAAAAAGCTTAAAATACAAACTTAGTAATTTGGTATGATGGCAAAATAATTATTATATATATCACTAGGAAAATAGAAAACATTTTTCTAAAAATATGTACGCTCGCCCATATTCGCATTCGTCGAGCAATAATGAAAAACAAGATCTTGCGCGTGACGTACGATATGTTGTTGAGGCGTACAAATACAAAAAATTAATCGGTACCAAATTTATATTAAAAAAATTAGTAAAAATTTAGGGGTTTTACATCTGGTTTATGTCAGAGTTTTGTTTGAGAATTTAAATTGAATCTGGGACTCTTGAACTGGTTGATAGTGAGCACGAAGACGATTCAGGTGGGGGACGAGCCCTGTTGATTTTTCAGGTTATTCCTATGACTCTTGTTTTTTTCTATCTTTGGGTGAGGCTGGGTAATGTCGTATTGTTTTGGTTAGTGTCCAGGAGCATCGTGTTCATTCGTTTGTGCATCCAGAGCCTTGCGGTTGCTGTTGATGTTGTGATTCACATCTTGCGTTGTACTTGTGTCCGATGGATGAGTCCGTGTTCGAGAAGTTGACCGTGTCCGTGCTCGGCTAGGTGCAGACCTGTAGCAGAGTTAATTGACTGGAGATGAGTTCGTTTTTGGGGTTGCATTGATGGCTAAGAATTTGAAGTTATATATTCTTATATTAGTTTAATTTGACTTGTTTATGCTTTCTACTCAATTGTTCTGATTCCGAATTTATTTTGAATTCGAGTTGGTTGTAATTTCGTATTATTTTCCATCTGCTTGAATCTTCTTCTTCTCTGGAATTTTCGATTATTTTGTTTGGGTTATTTTTGAGATGAGATCTGGGTGTGGTTCGACTATCTGGGACGAGTAGCCGTTAAGAAGTTTTAGATTCGAAATTAAGAGGGTTCTGTGGTTACTTTAAAGTTTTGTTGAAGAGTTGGTTGTTTAAACACAACCTCTGTTTGATTTCGGGTTGGATGCTGAATTGTTGTGTTGAGGACCAGGCCTGAAAACAGCAGGGCTTCATTCTTGGTTTCATTTTGTTTGCTTACTAGAAGACTGGTTCTATGTTCAGTAATATTGGTTCAAATATTGTGTTTGGCCGAGAAGCTGTTTGTGCCACTAGGCTGGACTTGGTTGTTGCATCTTTACCAAGGATTGGTTTGGTGTGGTCGCGCTCATGGACTGGATATTTAAAAGCCAGCCCTTGAATGGTTAAGTTTTAATTGTTAAATGTTTAATAGGATATTTAATGAAAGCATAATATAGTATTAGAAATTAATCAACTTGTAAATTATTTTAAAACATGAGGACATCCAGCTCCATCTAGTACACTTGATTTCCCGGAGCAAGGCAAATACTGTTCTATGGTTTTTGTACATTTACATATCTTGTACTTTTTTTAAGATACGTCATGACACGATATCATGTACTCTCGTACTTTCCTGTTCTTGTACATTCTTGTGTCGAGAGAGGAAATACACTAGTTATGTGACCAAATCCCGGTTACTATATTCATGTAGATAGCTTAGGCCTCGCATCTTGCACGCGGGTTCTAAGCCGTACCGATACTCATGTACTCATGTACATGTTCCTGTACTCACCCCAACCGGTCGCATTGGCTAGTTGTATTTTAAATATTGTACACATGTCATATCTTGTACTTCAGGTTCATAATTTATTTTCTGTACTTACTTTCCTGTACTTTCATGTTTATTTCCTGTATTTCATATTTCATGTTCTCCTGTACTCATTTTCATATCATGATGTTCTTGTTCATTGCCTAGAACTGTACTTTGCTCCGCTCCTGACTAGGATATGTTGCAGGTGAGATGGAGGCTTTGTGTGACACATATTATGGCCGAGAGCCGGTAGATGCAGTAGAGCCAGCTGGAGTAGCTCTGGACTCAGAGGCTGAGGAAGCCTAGTACATTACCCTTAGCAGTTTATATTCTGTTTGTATTTGAGACTATTAGACTTTACTTTTCATTGTTGGAAATGTAATAACTCTTAGATTGGTACTTGATTCTGGGATTCGTTTATAGATGCTGTGTTTTGTACTTGTTCCTGTTTATCTGGTTAGATTTTCCTAGATTGGTACAGCTTACTTCATCGTGTCCGACGATGAAGGCTGGGCGTGTCCGACTCGTGTCCGATTATTTGGAAGCGGGTCGTGATATATTTTTAGTGGTGGCACATGCAGGTCTATCCTAATAGTACCTAGGTATTAGTGTACTATTGGAGGACTTGATTTAAACTAGGGAAACTTGAATCACAGCATAGAAAATCGGGTACATCGGGTATATATGGATATTATATAAACATTTACATTTACTTGTAGGATAGGTTTTTATCCATCACGAAGTGCTCTTTTGTTGCAGGATGGTCACTACGAGGAAGATCGCTGATCAGCCTGGGGTTGCAGGCAGTTCAGGATAGTTTGCACCAGACATTCCGTTAGAGCAGCTTCTGCTACCGCCTCCTATCTTTCTGTCACGACCCGTACCCTGTTTAGGGGCACGAGCACGTGGGTACGTCCAGCCTACGCCGCAGTATCGGTGGTAGAACGCTGTAAAGGTCATCTAGAATATATAGAATCTAAGACACAATAATATAACCTGTCATCTCCGCACGGAGGAATATAACCACAACTCAATCGCATAATTCTAAGGAAGATAAATACGATGATAAAGATAAAGAAAAGATGAGATAAATAGTCTGAAACAACAAAGCGTCGCAATCACAAGTTCAGAAACCAAGACATAAAACAATATCCTAAAATAAATACTACAAGTCTCAAAGTATCAAACTGGAATGTAATCAAGACAAAATCTAAGTAAACTAGGTCACTACTGGCGGTACGTCCTCTACGAGCACCGGGTCCACAGGCTGGTCTTGGTCGTAGGCTCCATCTATGCCAAACCCGTAGTAGGTTGGGCAATCTGCATATAAATCCTCTGAAAAACAACGGGGTTATTCTGTCAGGATATGAGCAAGTACAAACACCAACAACAGTTCCATGTGAATTGACAAATACTATAAAAGACAATTATAATAAAATACAAGATAAAATATCAATATTGAAAGTAAAATAGTACAAGAGAACTGGATATCATGTCATGTGTGAGGTATAAATAAAACTGGAATATAAATAATAGAAAGTAATCTGAGGTATGATGTAAACATAAAAGAAAGTGCCATGAGATATTAGAGCGTTATGTGATCGGCTTGGGACAAGATCAGGCTGTTCCATTTGACCGGCTATGCACAGGTAGTATAATAGTATAGGGATCAGGCCGGCCAAAATGGAAAGCTATACACAAGTAGTATAAGGTCAGGCTACACCCTACGTATGGTGAGGGTGGAGCTATGCACAAGTAATAAACAAGTAGGGGTATGATCACATAACCTCTAATAACTCTCCATTCCCGAGTAGTATAATGAATCCAGACATGACAGATCATGACACGGAATTCGAAGAGCAGGGGGCCAGCCCACTCCCAAATCGGTGTCTATACAAGTACAGGAAACAATATCGAACAATGTACTCATATACCAGGTAAACCGGGAATGACATCTCATGACGAGATCTACGTATACTAGTCCGTGTATCCTCGTGTCGAGAATCAAGTATAACACTACAACTGAATCGAATATAGTAGATATCAAAGCAATGAAAACTATCAGAGAATGTACTTGTCTGTCATCCAGAGCTAAGAAAATTGAAACTACAACCCACTCAATGAGCCACGAACGGTCGACTCGCACAACTGTCTCCTAATACTGAAACAGACATTACCAACGTTCTCAGAATGGTCAAATTAGCTAGAAATGCCTATCCATAAGTCCAATTCTGGACACAGGAGTAAAACGGTAATTTCAGGTCAAAATGGTATCCGTCATTGGACCCACTTTGCACCGAAAAATGTGCCAGAACCTACGATCTCTAAAGTCATCAATCTATATGTCTATAGGTTCGGTTTGACGAGACGAACCCAACCGTATGTCCAAAGTTGGATTCCGGTGGGCCGTGCACAAATTTGTCCATTGGATCGGGTCGCGTGTCACGACCCGCACCCAGTGAAAGGGAACGAGAAGTGAATACGCCCAGCCTACGCCGCAGTGTCAGCGGTAGAACGCTGTCCTGGATCACAATATCTAACACAGTCTAGAATAAGCTCCGAATAGAGAGTAAAATAATAAGTAACTCAATCACAATACTAAGATGGAATAGAATAGAAATCACAAGAGAGTCTCAACATAAATAGAAGTCTAAGTGTAAACCACCAGAATAAATCTCAAGTACAACTCATAAAGTCTCAAGTGGAAAGACAATATAAAAAAAACTAAGTCTCAGCTAGACTATAGGCAAGTCCTCAGCGACTGCTGGATCCTCCTGAGGGTCCACGTCGCCAGTGTCATCTAAGCCAATGCCATAATAAGTAGGGCAGTACTCCTCATCAATACCTGTAAATTTTCAACATGCCCAGTCAGGACGGAACGAGCACATATCTCTCACAATAGTTCATAGCAGGAATGGACATATAAAGCAATCTATAGAAAACTATACATGAATCGCTGTAAAGGAAATCAACAAGAGAGAGAATATAAAATGAGATATAATATGATAAATAGAGAAATGTAACCTTCTACGTGATTTAGAGCATGAATTGGTTATGTAAACGGTCTGGGTTGCACATGGATACAGCTATGGAGTGCACATGGATACCTACTGGGGATAATGATCACATAACCAACTACACTCTCCCTGCCCCCAATCAATACACAAGGATCAATGCATGTTATACATGGATAACAACTACTTTATACTTGGAGCTCATATGGTCATGAGTGTACATGAATAACATATGAGTGTACATGGATAAATATGAATACATGGAGTACATGATGGCAATGATAAAGTACATGAACATGATATACTCGATGTATCCGAGGGGATAACATCGCATGAAAAGATCCAGAGGGTACTAATCCGTGTGAACATCGTGTCAGCATCAAGTATACTAGTCTATAACAAGAGAACATATCCAAAGAAGTATGAAAAGATCAGAGCATGTACTCGCCTGGCAAACTGAACTGCTGATGATGAAGTGTAGCTAAACTGGGGCAATGTAAACATATTTAAAGTATACACATGTCACAACCAAGTCTAAAATATCAAAAGAAATAGCTATAATGCAAGACTATATGCTTCTAGGTCCATTTTGGTCAAAGTCAACCCTCGGTCAACTCTGGTCAAACCTGGTCAACGCTGGTCAAACCTGGTCAAACTTGGGTCAACTAGTCCGTCTACTAATTTATAGGTCATACACAAAATTCTAGGTCATTTGGAGTTCGTTTGAGTTGAATTGGATCAAGTTTGACCCAAAGTTGACTTTTGTCAATTTGGTCAACTTGTCGGCCAATTCGACTAAACTAGGCTCAAAATAATAAACCAAATCTGTCCTAGAACTCCTATAGTCATATACACAACTACAATCTAATCTAAAAGAATTATCAAGCATAAATATCTATATACACATAGGTATATACACACACATGTGTATATACAATACAAGTCAACCTTAAATTTAACAAAAGATGGTGTGTGTGTGTGTGTGTGTGTGTGTGTGTGTGTGTGTGTGTGTGTGTGTGTGTGTCCTGGTGCTTACTGAAATGGGGAAAATCTGAGATTAAAAACATTCAAATATAACCATGGTATTACTCAAATTAATATACAATTATATACATATATATATACAATTAAGAGACTATCTATATATATATAGATATAGAAATGCTAAAAAGGAAAGATTGGCAAATGGTTTGAAATAGTTTGAAGAATCAAAATCTGGAATTAAATTCCCTCGACCCATTCTCAACGCATATGAACATAGCAATGGGTTTCAACGGGATTTTATATATATATAATTAAATATATGTATACAAAACTATATAGCAAGCATATATACTCATAATTGATGAAAAATTATGAAACAAAACCAAAGGTTGGTTCCCACATATCCGAAACCTCATATACATATTAAAAACTCAGAATTTATAAGCTAAAAGGCTGCAAAACAAAATATCACACTTCAACTCAAAATAAATCGAAATCAAGAAAACTCATCCAATTCACACAACGACCCAAAATGCAAAATACACCAAACGAACCCGCGAAACTCGGCATACACGTTGGTCTCGACCCACGTGATGCGTTCGTATACTCTTGGGTTTGAAATTGTGTCCATGTCGTGTCCACAGAACGCGTATCGAAATTTCTCGATACCGCGTAATACGCGTGCGTTCTCGCTCGTTTGAGCGCCGCACAAGCAATAAAATGCCCCGTGCTTGTGCACGTAGCTGGGGGGTCCTGGGGTAGGTCTAGGACACGACGACACGCCGCCCGAAGCAGCGGACGCAGCCCCCGCACCCGCGCGGCCTGCTGCGCGCGCGAGCGCGCCCACGCGCCCTCGTGCGCGTGGTTCCGGCCTCGCTGCTCGCTCGTCGGGCCACGCCGCGACTCGAGGTTCGTCCTACGGGTCATCCAGGTACAGGTCGACATGTTCTAGGTTCTGGAATGGGTCTTCGCTGCGTCGTGTGTGCGCACGAAGTCCGTTTCCGCGACAAAAATGACTGGCTGAATGCACAGTGGCTGAGCGGTGCACGCGCGATTTCTTCGCGCTCGCTCAACAAAAAGTCGTGAAATATTACGAGCATGGGGGCAGAGGTTGCCCCCACGTGCTCACAAATTTTCACACAAAAATACGCTCTGTGCATCGAGAAATCACGCGCGGACAGCAGGGCACGCACGGCCTCGTGCACGGGATCCATGCACGTGCGTCCGTCGCCCGAAATACCGCTGATACGATGCCAAAACAAAAACCGTCTTCACAAAAGTTTATCAAAATCATATTATCTAAACATCCATGAAGTCAGAATCGAAAAACAACAACTTTCTATCCTAAGCGGCATTTCGTCGAACACGTGCCGTAAGGGACCGACACGTGTCCGATACCTCCATCAAACGGAGTCGAAATCTCACCAAATTTCGTGGGCAAGACTAGGGCACCTATATGGATGCAAAAATGAAAGAAAAACCAGATTTGCAATGGTAGATTAGGGTTTACCTATTGAGTGTCAAAACTCAATGAACGGGGTTCCTCGGTTGTCGTGTCGGCCAATTTCCCTCCAGCAAAAACCTCCGTCTCCACTCTAGAAATGCTCCAGTAGATCCTCCTCTCCTCGACGAGCGCAACGGAGTTCTTTTGGGAAGAAACGGACTCCGGATGAAGGAATTATGAGTTTTGGAGAGGTGGATCTTTTAGGGTTTCTTTGTGGAGGCTCAAAACTTCACAAATGAATGCAAAGGGGAGGGGGTGCTACTGTGTTGGGCGGCCAAGGGGGTCTCCTAGGGTTAGGGTTTCACTTGGGCCAACTCCTTCTCAAGTAGAATGGGCCCAAGTCAAAAGGTTAAAAGCTGGCATGCAAAAAGGCTAAATTAAATCAATTAAAGCCTTAAAATAATCTAATGCATAAAAATAAATTGTAAAAATGAAAATAATAATTCTAAGGCATGGTTAGTCCCTATACAATGTCCACTAAGGCTAAACTAGTTGCTAGCACAACACATGTGAAAATATCTAGAAAATCACAAAATGCCAAAATGGCTAAAATGACCAAATCATCTAAACTACTCAAAAAAATAGAGATTAAAATCTAAATAAATTTTAAAAACAAAATATGAATTTTAATTACATTATTAGGCTTCTAGTGAAGGCTGACTAAGGTCAAACTACCAAGTCACCAGTCTACAATCAATCAAATCACACTGCAATCAATCTAATTAATAAATAGATAAAAAAAATTCACATAAAAATCATAAAAATTGAAATATATAACAATTACTAAAATACCCTTGAAATTGAAAAGTGAGTGTGACAAATCTACCCTCCTTAAAATAATTTCGTCCTCGAAATTAAGATGATCCTACTCCTTCTAGGTCAAAATCTTCAACAATCATGGTCTTAAGAAAATTTATCTAAATCATGTAGTTGGAAAGATATCATACATGATTATGGCAGGTAATCAGTCTGGGGTCTCATCTAGCCACTATAGTCATACTAGATCAAAAGTAGTCATAAGATATCAAGCATACGAACATTATGGTAGGGTACAGTAATCATCAAGACAGGATAATATATAGGTCAAGAATTCACCTCTACTGGGTCTGGTAGCTGGAACTCTCTCCCGGAGGTAGGCCTCGACTAGGGGCAAGTGTAGTAGGACAGTCTCTTATCTGTGTGCAGCTGACCCACAAAATAGGCATAATCCTAGTCTCTTCCTACAGTCCTTCCATACGTGCCCAAGCTTCTTACAGAAAGTACAGGTAGGCACCCACTCAACTGGCCTCTGCTGGACAGGAATCTGAACTGGATAGGCTGGTCTAGGCTGGAAGCCTGGGTACTCCTGAGGCTCTGGGTATAAACTGCTCCTCGCTCTCTTGGGACTAGGCTCCTCCCTCGAATGCATGTAATCCCACAATAGTTGAAAACTGAGACTTTGCTCTCTCATAAGCTCAGCCTGAAGTCTCTGTACCTCCTGCACATCCTGAATGAGTCTGTAAATATGAGCCCCATTGGAAATGGCATGGGATACCACTCCAGGAGGCAAATGAAGGCCCTCAATCTCCGACTGAACTGCAGTCCTCTCCTGAAGGATAGGAGATGGAGGGAAATTTTCCGGTGAGGCTGCTAACACCTCCTGAGCAATAGAAGGGGGAAGTACAATCTCGGTCTCTTCCGGAATTGCAGCTGTGCACTGGGGACAAACTCTGGTCGTGGGTGCCATTCTGGAAAATAATAAATCATCAGGCTGTAAGGCAGTCTATCATCCTACACAAATACTGGTGATAAAAAACAACAACTGGAATTAACCATAAAGCGTTAATATTCCAAAGATGATCAAAATCGAAAGTTTAAAGCACGACTGTCAATAACACTGAAATCCAAGCACACTATATATATATATATATATATATATATATATATATATATATATATATATAATATATATATATATATATATATATATATATATAAGAAATTTTAGTCTCGATATGATCTAAGTTGATCAAATCCAGGATGAATCGAGGTTTGGGCAAGATGGAGAACGAGGTCATTGAAGCCTGGGCACGAGTATCTAAGACTTGAAATCCATGTCACAATTGAATTAATTCAATTGAATAAGGTTCCAAACATTGGGTGATAAGGAGAATGACCAAGTCGACTGGTCGCGATCAAGGGTTTAGAATTCAACACTATTGAAATCCTAAAGGATACTACGAGGATATAGGAATAAGTCAATTTCCTCATTTGATAAGGAAGCTAAACGTGATACCTTGGGTTGACCTATTAAGTACAGTGCCTCGTCTTTCTGAAATATGTGAAAGACAAAAGCAAAAAGAGTTCAAAGATGATGCTATTGAGTACAATACGTGGTTCATAGACGACGAAAATAATTCAAGAAGAATTGCCAAACTGTTGTGGATAAGACTCTAGGGCAAGTTTAACTATGCCTCTATCCACGTAGAGTAATATATGAAAGCGAACCAAAGTGCACTAGGTTGATCAGACCGCCATATACCGGTTCTGATTAGACAATATGTTAGTGGGTCGACCCAATAAAATATGTCATGATCAAGCTCGAAAAAGAGATAAGTTTGCAAAACTAAGGCTAAATTAGCAGCGTAAGGTAGTCAAAATATAAGTAAGGGAGGTAATGATGAAGAAGAAAAAAATAGTCCAAGATCATTAACTAAGCTGGTCAAGCAATCAAGATAAGGTACAAGGTTAAGCATTTAAGGGACAAGGAGAACACCATCCCATGTCGGGTCGAAAGAATTGAGTCATGGTTGGATCTCGAATTTAAGTCAGAAAGTATTTTAGTATCATGGTAAGGGCTATAGTTTAGTCTTATTGACCAGAAAGTCTCATCAAGAAAATAGTGTGCAAGAGACGTATTTAGTGGGACATGATATATCTACATGAAGGTGGACTCGTCTAGGTCTTGCATGCGAAGTTTGTTGGAGGATAACAACTAGTATTACACTCCGAATATCAAAGTCACGGTAAGGAACGTCAAAGAATCTAAAATAGAAGGTAAGGGTTCAATAGGTGACAATTAATACAAGCATAAAGGAAATCAAGTTGAAGCATGAAATAAATTTAATTAAGAATCCAGTGAAATAATTTAGGGACACAGTTCTATAGGCGAATACTATTAAGGAACGATCAAATACAAACAGTTAGAAAGTCACAATAAAAGATCTAGATTTGAGGGAAGGTTGAGTAAGTCAAGATTGAGATACAGTCTCATAGTTTGGCAGACGACTAACAACACTGGAGTATATACTACTATCATAGTCATGAGTGATATGGCAATTAGTGTGGAACACTTCTATCTCATTAAGGTTACCTTGGTGGCCTACCTTTACATTCCTTTAAAAAGAAATTTCAAAATAACTACCTCAATTGTATTCACTCTAAGCCATCCAATCTAATCACGACTAACATTTAAATTCTTTTCATAAACCTCATAGTAACTTTTATCACATTACTACTAACCTTTCTAAAATTTAACATTTCAATCCAACTTTTGAACTCCAGAGTTAATAAATCATGAATCCATAAAATTCTATATCATTTCATAACTTTTTTTTTAAAAACTCCCTATTGTCTCAAATAATCCTCAAAATAGACACTTAGCTTATCATGGCAATCTAGCATTTACAGCTCAGTATTTTAACGCGCTTATCAACCATAATTTCTCTTTCCAAGTCATTGAAACATAATCACTACTTCTTAAACCAAAATCTAAATAGATTTTTAAATCTTCAATCAATTGACACGATTCCAAATTTGAGATATTTTTTTTTCTCTTCCAAAACAATCGTTTTCATATCTTGCCAATCTTTTAAACCAAATTTTAATATCATTGCTTCCACTTAAATGAATTTCATAAACATATACATCGCAACTTGTACGACTCAATTTAATAGTTCATACTGCCACCCCTTTTTTTTTCCATTATCAAACCACTCTATATACATTCAAAGATGTATAATCATAATCCAATAATTCATGAATCACATCAATTCCTGAAATCGATTTATATAGATTCTAACTATTTTTCTCCAGTATTAAAATATAATTTTATAATCCTCTGGTGATTACTACTTAGGATCTTCAAGATAAATTTCCTTGGTAATATCCCAACTTACAAACTACTAATCATTAAATCATCCAATTAGAAAAATGCCCTTATAACTTAATCAAAGTCTCCGTGTATTCCAATTCCTTAATGTAATTCTTCTAGCCATGTATTTGACCAATGAGTATATAGCAGTGTAGCCATCTTTCTAACCATTATTAAGCACAAGAAAGTAAGGGTATTGGTGAAAAGAGTTCAAACAAGATGCAAGAATCAAGGGAGAAAGGTGGATTAAAATAAGGGAAAATGGAATTTAAATCGAAGCTCAAAATGAGATTCTCAAGGGTCGTCCCAGGAATCTCTCAGAAAATTCTAATTGTGATTGAGTATCCTCTCATTCTAACACCTTACTTCCTATACTCTATAGCAGGCTCGTAGTAATACAACTAAATTGTCGTACTACCACGACATCGCACTAATGCGAATGTGGTCCTGCATGGACCGAAGAGATGAAATCGTGTCTTCTTAACTATCTTGAAGACAGATCGAACATGGAATTAATTATTGAAAAAGAAGCGAAATCATCAAAGGAGGACAGTTGTTCTCAAAAGGAGACAATTAACAGAAAGAATTGATAAGAGTTTTCCTAATGTGATTGAGTACCTTAACTTATATCTTATATCCTACTGCAGGTTGTAATGATACTCTAGTTTGAGTACCACTACGAATCACACTAGTTGTGATTATGACTGACCTGTATGGGCCACCACTAAAAATGTGTCACGACCCGCACCCAGTGAAAGGGCACGAGAAGTGAATACGCCCAGTCTACGCCGCAGTGTCGGCGGTAGAACGCTGTCCTGGGTCACAATATCTAACACAGTCTAGAATAAGCTCCGAATAGAGAGTAAAATAATAAGTAACTCAATTACAATACTAAGATGGAATAGAATAGAAATCACAAGAGAGTCTCAACATAAATAGAAGTCTAAGTGTAAACCACCAGAATAAATCTCAAGTACAACTCATAAAGTCTCAAGTGGAAAGACAATAAAAAAAACTAAGTCTCAGCTAGACTATAGGCAAGTCCTCAGCGACTGCTGGATCCTCCTGAGGGTCCACGTTGCCAGTGTCATCTAAGCCAATGCCATAATAAGTAGGGCAGTACTCCTCATCAATACCTGTAAATTTTCAACATGCCCAGTCAGGACGGAACGAGCACATATCTCTCACAACAGTTCATAGCAGGAATGGACATATAAAGCAAGCTATAGAAAACTATACATGAATCGTTGTAAAGTAAATCAACAAGAGGGAGAATATAAAATAAGATATAATATGATAAATAGAGAAATGTAACCTTCTACGTGATTTAGAGCATGAATTGGTTATGTAAATGGTCTGGGTTGCACATGGATACAGTTATGGAGTGCACATGGATACCTACTGGAGATAATGATCACATAACCAACTACACTCTTCCTGCCCCCAATCAATACACAAGGATCAATGAATGTTATACATGGATAACAACTACTTTATACATGGAGCTCATATGGTCATGAGTGTACATGAATAACATATGAGTGTACATGGATAAATATGAATACATGGAGTACATGATGGCCATGATAAAGTACATGAACATGATATACTCGATGTATCCGAGGGGATAACATCACATGAAAAGATCCAGAGGGTACTAATCCGTGTGAACATCGTGTCAGCATCAAGTATACTAGTCTATAACAAGAGAACATATTCAAAGAAGTATAAAAAGATCAGAGAATGTACTTGCCTGGCAAACTGAACTGCTGATGATGAAGTGTAGCTAAACTGGGGCAATGTAAACCTATTTAAAGTATACACATGTCACAACCAAGTCTAAAATATCAAAAGAAATAGCTATAATGCAAGACTATATGCTTCTAGGTCCATTTTGGTCAAAGTCAACCCTCGGTCAACTCTGGTCAAACCTGGGTCGACTAGTCCGTCTACTAATTTATAGGTCATACACAAAATTCTAGGTCATTTGAAGTTCGTTTGAGTTGAATTGGATCAAGTTTGACCCAAAGTTGACTTTTGTCAATTTGGTCAACTTGTCGGCCAATTCGACTAAACTAGGCTCAAAATAATAAACCAAATCTTTCCTAGAACTCCTATAGTCATATACACAACTACAATCTAATCTAAGAGAATTATCAAGCATAAATATCTATATACACATAGGTATATACACACACACATGTGTATATACAATACAAGTCAACCTTAAATCTAACAAAAGATGGTGTGTGTGTGTGTGTGGTGTGTGTGTGTGTGTGTGTGTGTGTGTGTGTGTGTGTGTGTGTGTGTGTGTGTCCTGGTGCTTACTGAAATGGGGAAAATCTGAGATTAAAAACATTCAAATATAACCATGGTATTACTCAAATTAATATACAATTATATACATATATATACAATTAAGAGACTATATATATATATATATATATATATATATATATATATATATATATATATTATATTTATATATATATATATATATATATATATATATATATATATATATATATATATATATATATATATATATATATATATATATTTTATATATTTTATATATTTTATATATATATATATTTTATATATATATCTATATATATATATGTATATATATACATATATATATATATATATATATATATATATATATATATATATATATATATATATATATATATATATACAAATGCTAAAAAGGAAAGATTGGCAAATGGTTTGAAATAGTTTGAAGAATCAAAATCTGGAATTAAATTCCCTCGACCCATTCTCAACGCATATGAACATAGCAATGGGTTTCAATGAGATTTTATATATATATAATTAAATATATGTATACAAAACTATATAGCAAGCATATATACTCATAATTGATGAAAAATTATGAAACAAAACCAAAGGTTGGTTCCCACATATCTGAAACCTCATATACATATTAAAAACTCAAAATTTATAAGCTAAAAGGCTGCAAAATAAAATATCACACTTCAACTCAAAATAAATCGAAATCAAGAAAACTCATCCAATTCACACAACGACCCAAAATGCAAAATACACCAAATGAACCCGCGAAACTCGGCATACACGTTGGTCTCGACCCACGTGATGCGTTCGTATACTCTTGGGTTCGAAATCGTGTCCGTGTCGTGTCCACAGAACGCGTATCAGAATTTCTCGATACCGCGTGATACGCGTGCGTTCTCGCTCGTTTGAGCGCCGCACACGCAACGAAACGTCCCGTTCTTGTGCACGTAGCTGAGGGGGTCCTGGGGTAGGTCTAGGACACAGTGACACGGTGATACGCCGCCGAAAGCAGCGCACGCAGCCCCCGCACCCGTGCGGCCTGCTGCGAGCGCGAGCGCGCCCGTGCGCCCTCGTGCGCATGGTTCCGGCCTCGCTGCTCGCTCGTCGGGCCACGCTGCGACTCGGGGTTCGTCCTACAGGTCGTCTAGGTATAGGTCGACATGTTATGGGTCCTGGAATGGGTCTTTGCTGCGTCGTGTGTGCGCACGAAGTCCGTTTCCACGACAAAAACGACTGGCTGAATGCACAGTGGCTGAGCGGTGCACGCGCGATTTCTCCGCGCTCGCTCAACGAAAAGCCGTGAAATTTTACGAGCATGGGGGCAGAGTTTGCCCCCACGTTCTCACAAATTTTCACGCAAAAATACGCTCTGTGCATCGAGAAATCACTCGCGGACAGCAGGGCACGCACGGCCTCGTGCACGGGATCCGTGCACGTGCGTCCGTCGCCCGAAACGCCGCTGATACGATGCCAAAACCAAAACCGTCTTCACGAAAGTTTATCAAAATCATATTATCTAAACATCTATCAAGTCAGAATCGAAAAATAACAACTTTCTATCTTAAGCGGCATTTCGTCGAACACGTGCCGTAAGGGACCGACACGTGTCCGATACCTCTATCAAACGGAGTCGAAATCTCACCAAATTTCGTGGGCAAGACTAGGGCACCTATATGGATGCAAAAATGAAAGAAAAACCAGATTTGCAATGGTAAATTAGGGTTTACCTATTGAGTGTCAAAACTCAATGAACGGGGCTCCTCGGTTGTCGTGTCGGCCGATTTCCCTCCAGCAAAAACCTCCGTCTCCACTCTAGAAATGCTCCAACAGATCCTCCTCTCCTCGACGAGCGCAACGGAGTTCGTTTGGGAAGAAACGGACTCCGGATGAAGGAATTATGAGTTTTTGAGAGGTGGATCTTTTAGGGTTTCTTTGTGGAGGCTCAAAACTTCACAAATGAATGCAAAGGGGAGGGGGTGCTGCTGTGTTGGGCGGCCAAGGGGGTCTCCTAGGGTTAGGGTTTCACTTGGGCCAACTCCTTCTCAAGTAGAATGGGCCCAAGTCAAAAGGTTAAAAGCTGGCATGCAAAAAGGCTAAATTAAATCAATTAAAGCCTTAAAATAATCTAATGCATAAAAATAAATTCTAAAAATGAAAATAATAATTCTAAGGCATGGTTAGTCCCTATACAATGTCCACTAAGGTTAAACCAGTTGCTAGCACAACACAAGTCAAAATATCTAGAAAATCACAAAATGCCAAAATGGCTAAAATGACCAAATCATCTAAACTACTCCAAAAAAATAAAGATTAAAATCTAAATAAATTTTAAAAACAAAATGTGAATTTTAATTACATTATTAGGCTTCTAGTGAAGGTTGACTAAGGTCAAACTACCAAGTCACCAGTCTACAATCAATCAAATCACACTACAATCAATCTAATTAATAAATAGATAAAAAATTTCACATAAAAATCATAAAAATTGAAATAAATAACAATTACTAAAATATCCTTGAAATTGAAAAGTGAGTGTGACATCGCGGGCCCACCAAAATAGCATTCCGGTCGACCTTCTCAGAATCGGACCAAACTTGGCATGCAGGACCAGAAAAATGATACGGTCCCGTTGGCGTAAGTTTCGTCTCGATATGACGAGCGTGCATAAAGTAATTGATAAATTTGCAAAAAGGTCGATTCGGTGAATTTTGATGGATACGTATCAAATTCGTCGCGCACACGCGACCAATTTGAATTCTGTCAAAGCCCACACATCCACGAAGTCGTTACGCACCTTTCGATACTTTCGGTTCGTGACCACGTCGCCCGGATTGACGGGACGGACGGCGTATCGGGATAATTTTTCTAAAAATTCAGTTTTAAAAATTAGTTTTTTCTCCAACTTCACAAACCAATAACTTTCTGTACAGTGCATGAAATTTAATTCTACAAAAAAGGGTTTTAAAGCCCTATAGGTTGTCTACAAGTCTCTTCAAACCGATTTTGAAAAATCGCAACACGCTGGTCGCAAATCGGCCACAAAGTTGGGGTTTCGGGACAGTTTCTAACGTCCAATAAATCAAGTTTTTCTCGATTTTGGAACTCGTTTTTCGTCGCACATGATGCGAATCTATACGAACTATTTGAAGGAAATTAAATGTGTATATGTTGTCTACACGTAGAATTTTACGGATCTCGATTTGATCGAGTGTGCATGTAAAAACGAGACGGAAAAGATGGGTACCTTTCTGCTTGTGCGCTGTTGATACTACGCGCACGTTTGGCGATTTCTGGCGGCCTCCGGTGGTCGTGGTGGTCGCCCAGGTGGTCGGGAAGGCGGCGGGGGTATCGGCGCTGGTTTGGGTTAGGGTTTCACTAAAAAAAATCCCTCCCTCTCTCTCCCGAATTATTACATATATAGGGGTGTCCGCTCGGTTTAAATAAGGAAACGAGGTTTTCGGTTTTGGCTCTGCTGCTGCAGCATATATATTATGGGGGTGTGTGTGTTTGTTTTGAAATTTCAATTTTGACTTTTATTGATCTATTTTGACTTTCTTTTTCCTTTTCTTTATTCTTTCTTTCTTATATACTTAATACTTTATATATCAATACATGCACACAAACATACATACATACATACATACATACATACATACATACATACATATACATACATACATATATTATATTTGCATATGTATTTATTTAATAAATAAAACCCATTAAAAATAGTATTTCTATTTAAAACTATTTTTTTCCTTCTTTATGAATAAATAAAATAAATACCAAACAAATTCTAAAATTATTTCTAAAATTAAAAATAAATATTACGTATCTATATTTATTTAATATATTAAAAGTTTTATAAAAAAAACTTATTGAACATATATATATATCTATATCAACAAATACCTATTTAACTAATAACTTGAAAACACTAACATTAATAATTTAAATAATATTAAAATAAAAAAATTATATAAATGACTATATTAGCCCTATTCAGCAAAGTGGAGGTGACAAATCTACCCTCCTAAAAAAATTTTCGTCCTCGAAATTAGAGCAAACTAGCACAAATCACGTAACCAATTAACAAGGAGCATAATACCTCAAGGCTCGAAGAGATAAGGGTAACGCTCCTGCATCTCGTCCTCTCTCTCCCAGGTAGACTCACCTGGAGAGTGATGCCTCCATGCGACACGAACCAAGGGTATAACTTGGTTCCGAAGCACCTTCTCTTGACGATCCAGAATCTCCACAGGCTGCTCTGGATAGCGGAGAGTAGGCCCCACCTCTAACTCGGAGTGATCCAATACATGACTAGGGTCTGCCACGTACCGCCTCAACTGCGACACATGAAACACGTTATGGACTCCCTCGAGCGTAGGCGGCAAGTCTAGTCGATAGGCCACTGCACCGACCCTTCCAAGAATAGCGAAAGGTCCGATGAAGCGCGGACTAAGCTTCCCGCTTCGGCCAAACGAATCGTGCCCCGTGTCAGAGAAATCTTCAGGAACACCATATCGCCAACCTAGACACAAGACAAGACTCAATACAAGACCCTAAAGCAATCAATCACAAACAAGCACAAACAGAAAAAAAAACTGATACTAACCTCGAACTCTAACGGTCTCCAGTGGCTATCGGCCCAATGCCGCTGTCTATCCTGAGCCACTCGAAGTCTATCCCTGATCAACTTAACCTTCTCTGCTGCATCAACCACCATCTCCGGGCCAAGCAAAACTCTCTCACCGACATCGTCCCATGACAAAGGAGTGCGATATCTCCGTCCGTATAGAGCCTCAAATGGTGACATCTCTATACTGGCCTAATAGCTATTGTTGTAAGCAAACTCCACCAGGTGAAGATGGTCCTTCCAAGATCCCCCGAAATCTAACACACAAGTGCGAAGCATATCCTCGAGTGTCTGGATGGTCCTCTCCGACTGCCCGTCCGTCTGGGGGTGATACGCGGTACTGAACTTGAGCTGGGTGCCCAAGCTAGTATGCAAACTCCTCCAGACGTGGAAAGTAAAACGACTATTCCGATCCGAGACTATGTTTACTGGAACTCCATACAATCTGACTATTTATTGCACATATATCTCTGCCAGCTTATCCGTAGATAGTTCCACCTTGAAAGGCAAAAAGTGGGCCGATTTGGTCAATCAATCAACGATGACCCAAATCGCGTCTTTTCCTCCTGAAGATCGTGAAATTCCAGATACAAAGTCCATAGTGATGTGCTCACACTTCCACTCTGGAATAGGTAGTGGCTGAAGTAGACCACCTGGCCTCTGTCTCTCGGCTTTCACCTGCTGGCACACTAAGCATCGAGATACAAACTGAGCTACCTCTCGCTTCATGTCATACCACCATACGTGCTCCCTCAGGTCTCTATACATCTTGTTGACTCCAGGATGCATAGAGTACTGGGAACGATGCGCTTCCTGCAGAATCTTCTTCCGAAGCTCTCCACTCGGAATGCACAATCTAGTACCGTGCCTCAGCGACCCATCTTCGGCTATAGAGAAATCGTCTAGCAATCCGGCCTGCACCTGCTCCCTGATGCTCCTCAAGGTCACGTTATCAAATTGTACTGATCTAACTATATCTATTAACGCAGACTGAATCTGTAAACCCCACATTTGAACCTCCATGCCTAGAACAATCACCTCGATACCCAAACTATCCAGATCGGCCAATAGATGACGATCTGCCGTCAAATACATAGCGACTGGATACCTGCTCAAGACATCTGCAACTACGTTAGCCTTCGTCATAACCCGCACCCTAGAGTTAGGGCACGAAAACGTAACAACGCCCAGCCTACGCCGCAGTGTCGGTGGTAGAACGCTGTCCTAGGTCTCAATGCATCTAACAGTATAAGACTAAACAGTTTATACTCCCCGAATGGGGGTGACATAGCAGAATGTAAACTCAATCACATCTAAGGTAGAGCATAAAGGAAGATAGATAAACATGAAATCGAAAAGAGATACAACAGATATAAGTCTAAGTGTCTAAGATACAAACTCAGAATATATCTCAAAACTCAAATACAGTAATCCATAAATACAACTCAACATGACTGAAAATAAACTATAAGCAAAAACCCTAGCTATCTATGCAACCTCTACTGTCTCCTCTAGGCTAGCAGGCAACCTCCAGGCTAGCAGGCAACCTCCAGGCTATCTGTAAAATTTATCACGGGTCCAGTCAGGACTGGAGCGAGCACAATACATCTCAACAAGTCATAGCAGGAAAGAAATATAATTATGCTAGAGATAAAATACAGGATCTGAAGAAATGCATAATGTAAAAGAGAGACTGTAAGTAAATATCTATGATATATATAAAGGAGACAGTGCTAGTGATTTAGAGTACAGATGAACATGTGAATGGCTTAGGACTGATTCATGACTACACTAAGAGGATTCAGGACTACACTACTTTGGATATTTATTCACATGACCATTCATACTCCCCGTACCCCAATCAATACACAAGGATCATTCAAGTTACTTTAAGATCATGACTACACTACGTTGCCCATAAAGGGTGATTCATGAATTGATTCGTGAAGGCTCGGGGATCATGGGGTACATGAGTCACTAGCTGATTCCCGAAGATTCATGATGATAGAAGCATATTACGTGATGTAAGTGAAACACACATGACAAAAGTATCTGATACTCCCGA
>JANAVB010003159.1:0-10000 GCA_029216955.1 Iris pallida
TATAACTTTGAAATTATGTCTGTTGCTGAGACCTTATCACTCTATTTCACATGATAACTACAATATTTTGGAACCTTGTTATATAGTATGAATTTTGGATAAAGGTTTTGTTGTTGTTGTTGTTTGTTATATAGTATGTATGATCTTACCTCATAATTCAGTGATCCTAGATAGTCTGAATGGACTTTGACATATTTTGCCATTCAAATATGCGACACACCCTGTACCATGAAGAAGGTATGTTCTCTCAGCACACAACATAAAACTGCCTACTGATATTCTGAGTGCAAGTTTGTGCTCGTGATATATGTACGAGGGTCAGTTCATGGTCTTCAAGTGCAAAATGTCGCTTAGACTATTCCAACTTGCACATGATTTTTGTACAGAATTGGTTGTGTTGACAATGTTTTACAGTTGGGTACAAACCATTAATCCCAGATATTGTGAGTGCTAATACATGAAATACTAACTTTTCCATTGTCATCGTCACTTAACAGTATCTTATAATATGATTGATGAAAAAAAAAAAGAATTACCCGCTACTTCATTAGTGTTAAACTGTTTTATACTAGACTCTAAGTTGTTGATTATGACTTATTTGCTTTTATTCATTAAGGATGCAGGATAAATTTGATATATTGTGTAGAGATGCTAATTATCTGTAGGTTCAGTGTTAGAAAATTGTGTATCTGCTTATTAAAAGAATCATCGCAGAACTATTTTATCTATGATCAAGAATATTAACAATTTCTCATCATATTCTTTCTCCTTTTCTGGATAATGAAAGTATGATCATGTCTGCTTAAAGAAATTCAATATGCTTACTAAAAAAATTAAGATTGTAATGGAACAGGAAGTTCCGGATAATGAATTTGAAAAGCGGATTAGACCTGCGGTTATCCCAGCCAATGAATTGGAGTACATTTGATGATATAGGGAGTCATGTTGTTGAACCCAAAATTTTGGAATAAAGAAATAGAATTAAATATTTCCTTTTTGAAGACAGATTTGGATTTTTCTTCTTATATATATACCCACTTCTCTATGGAGAGGAGGATGCTTGAGATTTATGTATGCGAGTTTATCCTAGTTTTTAGCAAGTGAAAAAAATAAAAATCTGTTGTTCCATATGTAGTCTTTGGTCAGATCTTAAACAGTTGTATATTTATTGGAATGAAAAGTTGAATGGGTTCTTAAGCTGGTCAGATCTAAACAGATGGATATTTATTTGGGATGAAAAGTTGAATGGTTTTAAGCTGTTTTTATTCCGCTATTAGCCACAAATTACTACTTTTTTTTCAATTTATATATGGATTTCTGCTGCCTTTGTTTCAGTTCTGATACTCAGTGTAAGAGCTCCTTAAAGCTGCTGTCTTTTGTGGGTTTGGATGTTCAATTTTGGTTATAACCTACATGAGGATATGAACTTCAATTTACATATTGATATTTTTATTTTGTTGAATCCAGGGGATTAGCAGTATTTTGTATTATACACAATTGGAAGTCTTGGGTCCAAGTCCTGACCTGGACGAATGCTTGTTCAGGACATACACATGTGGCAGAGGCACTGAAAGTACCAACCCAAATATTGTTCACAATGCCATGGACGTGAGTATTGTTCTTTATACACTTTATTGGATATCGCTTCTTTTTTAGTTTCAATGTCGAATCATATGTTAGTTGACAACCTAATATTCTTTGAAGGATGGATATTCTTTTGAAAACACTTATTTGGATGGTTATTAACCTTAAATTTGCTAACTTGATTTTCAAGATTGGCAACTTTTGTTCTTTGATTTGATTAGCAGGTTCTGGTTTTATTTCTTTTATGTTCTTTTGCAGATCAACGATCACTTTCTATTTTGTCTACCTAAATCCTTATTCTTTAACCCTAATTTTCTTGTTGTTCTCTCTTCTTCTTAGCTTCTATTCCCTTCTTTTTTCTTCTTAGCTTTATCCCTTCTTTTTTGTTTGGGTTTCTACCTCATTGTTGTTGTTATTGAATTTATATTTTCTTCTTCTACTAGTTTATGATCAAGTTTTATCTACAAGGTGCATGACATGAATGATCAAGTTTTATTGACAATTTTTTTTATTGTATATATACCTTCACAACTTCTAAACAATCTCTTTATTGATTTATGCAGGTCATTAAAGATTGATCATCACCAAGACCGGAGCTGCATATGCAATTGATCATCAATTTATATTTACAGATTACTCTTGATTTTATGTACCAGCTAGTTTGGATACTCTTTATTTTATAAGTACTACAAATTATCTCTCTCAAATTATATGTACTGAATTTTGAGGTGCAATATAATTACTTTTTGTGGATTGATATAATTACTTTTCATCTTCTTGTTGTCCATAATTACTTAGAGTTGGTCGTCATATAAAGCCATTTAGAATTTGTGAAGGATGGTTTACATTGAAAAGTTGATGGGGGTGTTCTTGGAAGATGAGCACAATTATGCATGTACCCTCTTCTACAAGAATTGTATGATATTGTATTGTGTTTCTTGTGTTTCAATTTATAATGATAATGACAATGACAATGACGAACAAAGATACTCGTGACAATATTGATTTGCCACCAAACATATAAAGTGTACACTACGGTGACAACATTTACCTTCACTAAACAAACAAGTATACAGTGACAACAATAAAAGTGTTACTGCAAGTGTTTACAATGATGACATGTACTTGTCACTAAATATACACGTTTATTGTGACAACAATAAAAGTGTTACTAAAGTGTTTTGTGATAGCAAATGTCGTCACAAAAATAATTTTTATTTTTGTCAAAAATACATATTTATTTTAGTTACAATAAAAAGCTATTTTGTGACAATAGTGCGCCACTTATAATAGTTTTAGTGACGAATTTGTTGTAACGGAAAGTTTACTATCACTGACCATATTCTTGTCACAGTAGAGAACTTTCTGTGACAACGACTTTTGGTCGTCACTTATACTTTAGCTACGGAGGTATAGGCTACGAAAGTAAGTCGTCACTGTACTCGTCACAGAAGATGTGTTGTGACGAGTTTCATAACTTCTGTGATGACATTACATGTCACAGAAATCATGTTTTCTTGTAGTGTAGAAAGAGCTTAGATGATCATACCAAGCACGAGGGGCTTGTTTCAAACCGTATAAGGCTTTCTTCAACTTGAAAATATGGTCAGGATTTTGAAATCCGTGAAACCCGGAGGTTGTGCTACAAAAACTTCTTCTTTTATAAATCTATTTAGAAAGCACTTTTACATCCATTTGAAAAAGTTTGAAATCATGAAAACATGCAAATGCATATAACATACGAATGGATTCTAATCTCGCAACTGGGGCATAAGTCTCATCGTAGTCGATACCCTCTTCTGATTGTATCCTTGAGCTACGAGTCGAGCCTTGTTACGAGTTACTAAACCATCCTCATTCAGTTTTTTCGGAATACCCAACGGGTGCCAACGACCGGATGATCAATAGGCTTGGGAACAAGTTCCCAAACTTGATTCCGTTCGATTTGGTTCAATTCCTCTTGCATGGCATCTATCCAGAAACTATCACTACATGCTTCATCAATAGATTTAGGTTCTAGCTGTGAAAAAATGCAACACTAGAAATAATATCTACTGGATGATCGAGTGCTTACTCCTTTGGTAATGTCACCAATTACCAAATCTTGTGGATGATCAGCTGTGAATTTTAACCTTTTCGGTAGACTCTGTAGGTAGCTGGTTCCTGGATCTCCTCTAGGGGGTTCAGCTTGTGCAGAGCTTGGTTCAGGTTCAGCTGATGTTGAGCTTGATGTAGGCAGATCTTCATCACTGTCATCGAGTGTCATTTGGTTCATTTCATCAAAGTGACGTTGATTGACTCTTCGATGATCATGGTACGTTTGTTGAAGACTCTGTATCCTTTGCTCTTGGCCGCATAACCTAAAATATACCTTCATCGGCCTTTTCGTCAAACTTTCCCAAATTGTCTTTAGTATTAAGAATAAAGCACTTACAGCCAAATATCTTAAAAATATGAAACTGAAGGAATTCTATCAAACATAACTCAAATGGAGTCTTCTTCGATTTGGGTCGAATTAGAACTCTATGAGCACAAAGCAAGCTGTATTGACAGCTTCAGCCCAGAATTTTGGGTAGGCTAAATTGATTTAACATTACTCTGGCTATTTCGGTTAGAGTTCTGTTCTTACGTTCCACAACTCCATTTGTTATGGAGTTCTAGGCAGGAGAACTCGTGTATAAACCGTGTGTGTCACAAAATTGCTCGAAATCAGCATTCTCGAATTCGCCTCCATGATCGCTTCTAATACGAGTGATCATGTAACCTTTTCATTTTGTACTTTCTTGCAAAAGGCGACAAATTCGGATAATGCGTCATTCTTGCGTGTCAAGAAAATACCCACGTGTATCTAGAAAAATCATCTACAATTACAAATGCATATAATTTACCTCGAGGCTAGCAACTCTGCTAGGACCGAATAAATCCATGTGTAGCAATTGTAGAGGTCTAGTAGTACATACTGCGTTTACAGACTTGAATGTGGATCTGGTAGCCTTGTTCTTTTCGCATTGGCTGCATACCGAATCCTTCTTGAATGTTATGTCCGGTAAATCGCGTACTAACTTCTTATGGATAATCTTGAAATTGTATCCATGTTTGCATGACCGAGTCTCATATGCCATAAATGACTCTATCACTTTTGGCCATTAAGCATCTACCTGAAATGTTAGCTTCTTCCAATAGATAGAAAACATATATATTGTCTTCCCTGATTCCTTCAAAGATAGTACTACCAGTTGAGCTATCAACTATAGTACATTTGTCTTTGCCAAAGTTGATACCATAACCATGATCAGCTAGATGACTTATGCTGAGCAGATTATATTTCAACTCGGTAACCAGACAGACATCTTTAATCACGGGATAGGGAGATTTACCAACATCACCGATACCAATAATATACCCTTTTAAATTATTACCGAAGGAAACATAACCTTCCTTCTTCTTCTTCGACAGTGTTGCAAATGAGTAGCGTCACCGGTCATATGCCGTGAGCAACCGCTGTCGAGGATCCATTTGCTTCTAGCATGTGAAGGGTGTTCCACCTACAATAGTTTGCAGATGAAACTCTTGGTACCCATTTCTTGTAGGGTCCTAAATTGTTAGCTTTAGGTATCCAAGCATAAACATTTAAATCAACTAGCTTTCTCATTCTACATGCAGATGAAATATGACCAATGAGGCCACAATAATGATATTGTGCATGTGAGTGTTGAAAGCAGAGTGATGTGCATGGTTGGTAGTTTGGTTTTCTAGTATAGAAGATGCATACCTATGATCATGTTTGGGCTTAACCTTTGGGGTAAAGGTTTTATATGGTTTGGTCTGACAGTGTTTGGCTTGGGAATGTTCCGAATTTTCGGTAAGTGACACGTGTTAGGATAGGACAGCAGGCTCAGGCTGTTTTCCTAACCTAATTTCCAACCTTTTGGAAGTGTCATATAACTTAGTATAATCAGAAGTGAGTGATTCCATTCTGATTTGTGCAGATTGAAGACTTTTTTTCTTTTGAAAGATCTTCTCTCAATTGGTCTATAATCTTATCTTTCTCTTCGGATGACTGTTTAGTCTCGTGTAAGAGCTTTATAGAGGAAAGCTCACCAGACTCACTAACACTAGTTCTAACCTCAGCTAGTAGGTCGGTAAGTCTTCCTATTTCTCCTTTGTACTCTTTGAGTACCTTCTTAGCGGTCTGATATTTACTACGCAGTTTCCTGTAGTCAAGCATCAGGTCACTGAAGGCATCTCCTAATTGCTCAAAGGTAAAGTCATCATATGTTTCTACAGGTTCAGTAGGTACCTGATCAACTGCCATGAAGCAGATGTTTGCAGCGTCCTCTGAATGTTCATCTTCTGAGTCGCTAGCTTCACTCTCATGCCATATGCTGGTGTTGGCGTATTTTCGAGACGTTGATCTTTTCAGGTTGCCTTTTTCATACTGTTGTTCTTCTTGCTCGATGATGAGTTGATGGGACAGTCCTTCTTCATATGTCCCTTCTTCTTGCAGCCATAGCAGACAGCATCTTCTTGGTACCAGTTTTGCTGTTGTTCTCTTTGACTCTCTTCTCATGTCTCATGAATCTTTGAACTTCCTTGCTAGGAGAGCTTGATCTTCAGCGTCAGATCCTGTCTGAGTCATCTTCAGCAGCTTTTCTGTGCTGAGCCTTGAGGGCGATAGTCTTCTCCTTGGTACAGGCTCTTCAAAATCTTGTAGATCCAGTTCATGAGTGAGTAGCTTACCCATGAGTACTTCAAGTGACATTGTGGTGAGGTCGTTTCCTTCAATGATAGCTGTAGCCTTCAGAATCCAATTTTTGGTGAGAGCTCGCAGGAGTTTGCGAATCTTTTCATGGTTACTGTATTCTTTGCCTAAGGAGGACAAAGGGTTTACAATATCCAAGAACCTCTCGAACATTTGTGTGACTGTTTCATTTGGCTTCATTTTGAACGCCTCGTACTCTTGAGTAAGTCTGCTAACTTTTGACTCCTTGACTTGAGTCGTGCCTTCATGTGTAACTTCGAGAAGCTTCCATACACCATTGCCGTTGTGCATGTAGATATCCTGTTAAATTCTGTTCTGTCTAAGGCACAAAAAAGAGCATTAATGGCACGTGCGTCAAGACTGGCCTTTTTCTTTTCTTCCTCGTATAACTGTTTGGGGTTTTTCAACTAAAACACCCTCGACATTTATACGAGGTGGCTTCTGATAGCCATCAAGAACAATAGCCCATAAGTCAAAATCAAGAGACTTTAAGAAGAAACTCATCCGTGTTTCCAATAAGTGTAGTTAGTACCATCAAACAGAGGAGGTCTGTTTGTGGCCTGACCTTCACTTGTGAATTTCATAGTAGCCATGTGATGTGCTGTGATCTAATAAATAATGAATAAATAATAGCACTTTTACCTTGCTTTACCTGTAACACCCGCTCTGATACCAATTGTAGGAACGATATAGTAAAGCGTAATACTCTAGAGGGGGGGTGAATAGAGTTGGCAGCGGAATAATGCTAATTAAAAAAGTTAGCAACACAATCACAGTATATAATCACAGATGAAAATAAAGTAAAGGCAGAGTTCAGAAAGCAAACGCAAAGACAGCGATGTATAATGGTATCCCTCTGTTGAGGACTAATCCAGTCGGTAGAACTCTTGCTACCAGTTTGAATCCACTATAGAAAAAACCGCAAGTTTTCTACGAAGTCCTTGCAACTTCTACAACGCGAGCTTTGATACGAAGAACTCGTCCAACTTCAAATGTGAAGAGGTATTCTTCAATCAAGCCTTCTGATTACAATCTCTCAGAAACTTCTAGACCGTACCGCACTGGCAAATCGACTAGAGGATTGTAACTGGCTTGGGATCTGAAAATGAAAGCTCTAGAAAACTTTGGAAGGCAGAAAGCTTTTAGATAGAGAGAAGATTGAAAGTGAATGAGTGATTTGAAATGATCGAAATACTTCTCTATTTATAGGATTTCTAAAGGGAGAACTCTGTCAGAATTCGGGCAGAATTCGGGCAGAACTCGATGAGCAAATCTCGGTCAAATCCGCAACTGCAGGAGGACCAAGTTCCAGAGAATTCAAAATCAAAACGGCCACCAACCGAACTCTGGCCGAACTCTGGCCGAACTCTGTCAGGGTTAGGTTAGGGTTTTAAAAATAGGTTTTGGTGATTTTTGAAAACCTTTTGAAAACCTTTTTGTAAACAATTTGATAGGTCATTTTAAAAACATTTTGAACTATTTTGGGAATAGCCTATTTGCCAGTACGACTCGGTGTACAATGTATTCCTAGACTCAAATAAAAAGAAAATTACATTGCATAGGAAATACAGACTCAAGTAGGCAAACAGATCTTCAGTCTTGAACGAAGTGAATATCCAATCTTGCATATGTCCAAGAAGCTGAGAATGTCCCAACAAGCTTTGTATATCCAGACAGAGTTTTGATCAATTATTAAAATCAGGTGACCATATGACCAATGGGCCAACAAACCGTCCGGCCCGGGGCACTGTGCTCATTATTGGACCACCGCAGCTTTGACCTCCTCCTCAGAAGTGGTGGCCAGCAAGGTCTCATTGTCATTATCGCTAATGAGGGAAGGGATAACCGACAAGCGTCACGTCTTTAGCGACCCGCTCTTTGGTGAATAGGCTGGAGTAGAAGTTCACGGCCGCGCCCTGAATTTCGGCCTGGTTATCGACTAGGTTGCCATTGTTGTCAAGGATCCGGTATAATTTTAATTGTTCCTGCGTGCTATTTACGCACGTATAAAAGAATTTGGAATTACGGTCGCCATCGGTTTCCCAGGTCAATCTGGCTTTTTGCTTCCAAAATTGATTCTCCACTCTCAGCCTAGATTTAAGAAGGGCTCTGGCGAGGTTTAGGTATACGCGGTTCTTCGCGGAGTTGTTAAGGGCAAATATGGACTCAAGCACGAGTGACATCGTCCTCTGCCTCTCGAATAGCCTGAAAGATGTTGTTGTATGCCTCTTTGCTCCAAGATGACAGGGCCTTTCGAGTGGCTTTAAGCTTAGACGCCATTCGGGTCATAGGATCAATGGCCGAGACAGAATTCCAAACCGAAACAACGGTATTCTGGAATTGCGGGTGATGATACCAAAAGTTGAGGAAGCGAAAGGCTTTCTTTGTCGGTGTGATTGTTGCTGATCTGAAGGAGAGGGAAGTGATCCGATTCTGTAGAGTTGAGAGAGATTAGTGATCAGGCCCATGTCGTGCCAGCCATCGTTGATCATCGCCGATCTAAGTGGGAGTACTATCGCCGTGACCATCTTGCATGTCGTACCAGGTGAATGCACTGCCGAAGAAGGGGATTGGGGTGAGGTTTCCGTAAAAGGTAAAGTTGTTAAAATCATCCATAGCTGGCTTCGGAGGAGGGCGGCCATCGGACTTCTCCTCATTGCAAGACACCATGTTGAAATCGCCGATGCTAGCCACGGAAGCCCTGCGGATGAATCCTCAGAAGGTCAGCCCAGAGTAATCTGTGCTCTGGGATGTTACAACTGCCATGGACAGCGGAGATGATGGAACGGGACTTGAGGGTTGGGTTTCGACCCAACAAGTAATAGCCTGGGAGAGTCATGGATGATGCCAAATTGGAAGTCTTGAGCAAAGAAAAGCCAGATGTCGTTGCCACCAGCGAAGGCATGCGGGAAACCTAACTTGAGTTGGGTGGCTTTTATTCTATTTTGAGGGATTTTAGGTTCGATAATGATTAAGAGGTCTATGCGATAAGTCTTCTTGAGGCTTAGAATTCTGTTTATCGTCGGTTTGTTGTCGATCCCTCTCACATTCCAGAAGATGATGTTAAGCATCGGTTGAAGAGATGGTATTTGGTTGGTTGTGCTTCGTGGCGGACTTGGTGGTCCTTACCGTCATCAACTTTTGGTTGCTTTTGTTCTTCTTGGATGAGGTTTTTTTGGTTAGGACGCTAATGGGTCCGTTGCCTCATGACTCATTGTTAGACCGACCTTGATCGCTGCGTCCAACAACGTCATCGTTGGTGATAGGTGAGTCGTTGTCCTGATCTTTCAGGGCGCATAAGGGGTTGCCACGGTCCAGAAACCCTGCTTCCTTAGCTTGCAAAAACCTGCCGGTTAAGATATGGCTGAGAGTGGTTTGAGCATCCTTTAGGGGAGTGGGTGGATGTCGAGTGGGCTCAGGGTCTGTCTGGTGCTCTGAGCTGCTCACCGACAAGTCCACTCCAGGTTATTTGACAGGTGGTTGGGTGGAGTGGGAGGCCTCGTGGGAGAGTGATGTGGTGATCTCTGGTTGGCTGTGGGGTTGGGAGATGAGGGTGTTATCATCGATTGGGTGATGTGTGAGGCCGTTGAGCTTGGAAGAATCTTGTTGGCCGGTGGTGATGAGGGGGGCTCATTGTAGTCATTGTGTGCGTCA